>MCFH01000059.1:0-320000 GCA_002104945.1 Piromyces finnis | reverse complement strand
ACGATACGATATGATATGATATGATATGATATGATATGATATGATATAATATGATGTTAGGTTAATATCGTAATATCTATTCTTTCTTGTTTTAAATTATGTTTGTGCTAATATGGCATCCTAGCTAACTTGTAACATGCTTTATACAAAATTGTTAACTAGGGTAGGGATTTTCAATTATTATAATACTAATGCTAAATGGTAAATTGTAATGATAATGATAATGATAATGCTAATGCTAAATGGTAATTTAATTCTTTACATACACACACACACACACACACACACACACACACATACAAACATAAATTAAAATAAAAAGGCTTTTGTGGAACTAGGAATGTCTAGCCATACTCTTTACTCCTCCTCCTCCTACTTACTACTCCTACTACTACTACTATTAAAAAGACAACTTGGTTCATAGTACTTAATAAATTTTATATTAAATATTTATCGTATTAATATGTTTTACTTATTATACTACTATATAAAATAATAAAATTAAATAAAGGAAGTAAATAAAAAAAAATTATAAAATATAATTCTTTTATTAAACGAATAAAATAATTTATATTAACTCTTATTATTAGTTATACTTTTATTTTTTGAAAATATCTTCAAAAATAGAGTAATAAATAAAAAAAAATATAAAATAATATATTTAAAGGTTAGATTATTCGAAATTAAGGGTTAAGTTAAATATATTAGAGGATAATATATATTTATTTTTTAAACATTATATAATAAATAAATATTATTATTTCATAATATTTTTTTTTTGTTGATAATGGAAATTATTATAATCAATTATATTTATTGGTGTTTTTTTTTTTTTTTTTAATTAAATAGTATCCAATAAAAATATAACATTATATCAAAATGTATTAAGCAAACATAAATTTATGTTAACATAAACGTAACGTGGATACATAAATTTATTATATTACATAAATATATGTTAACATAAAAATAACGTGAATACATAATTTTATTATATTACATAAATATATGTTAACATAAAAAATACCATGGTTACATAAATTTATTACAATACATAAATATATGTTAAAATAAAAAATAGCGTGGTTACATAAATTTATTACAATACATAAATATATATTAACATAAACGTAACGTGGATACATAAATTTATTATATTACATAAATATATGTTGACTTAAAAAAGTATTATAAATTTATTACAATACATAAATATATGTTGACTTAAAAAAGTATTATAAATTTATTACAATACATAAATATATATTGACATAAAAAAGTATTGTGGTTACATAAATTTATTTAAATTTTATAAATTTATATTAATACAAAAAGGTAACGTGGATATATAAATAATTAATAATAATACAAAAAACTTAACATGAAACAAATAAATTTTTTGTTTTATATACACATAGATATTTGTAATTAATTTTTAATTTTTGATAAACATATACACAAATTATTCACAAAAATCTTAAACAATATTAAAAATAATAAATAAAAAAATTTTTTAAACAATATTAAAAATAATAAATAAAAAAATTTTTTAATATCTGTAACTATAAAGCTATATGAAATATTGCTATTTAAATATATAATTATAAAAATATATAATTATAGAGAATATTTAATAATTTTTTTTTAAATTCCGCTAAAAAAAATATTAATAAAACATCCCTAAAGTTTTAGGCATGAAAGCCGGGATGGCCGAGTTGGTCTAAGGCGGCGCACTCAAGATGCGTTTTCGAAAGAAGCGCGAGTTCGAATCTCGCTTCCGGCAATTGTATTTTTTATATTTTTATTTATTTTAAATTACTAAAAGTATATAAAAATTATTATTATTATTATTTCACTTTTCCTTATAGTTATATATATATGATATAAAATATATCTATCATCTTTTATTTTTATACTATAACTAAAATATTTTTTAAATTAATAATATTATTGATAATAATATATAAAAAATAGTATGAATTTAATAAATTTAAAACATAAAAATAAATATTGGTAATAGTAAATACATAAATATACAAAGTATAAGAGTATACTTTATTTACTATTTAAGTTATTCATAGTATTATTTAGTGTATTATTCATATTATAGTTTATGTTTATAATAAATTTATTTTGTTCCTATCAATTATAAAATATCCATAGAAAAATTATTCATATAAATAGTATTCATAGTAAAACTATTCATAAAAATATTATTCATATAAATATTATTCATAGTAAAACTATTCATAAAAATATTATTCATAAAAATAGTATTCATAGTAAAACTATTCATAAAAATATTATTCATAAAAATATTATTCATAGTAAAACTATTCATATAAATATTATTCATAAAAATATTATTCATATAAATATTATTCATAAAAATATTATTCATAAAAATATTATTCATATAAATATTATTCATATAAATATTATTCATAAAAATATTATTCATATAAATATTATTCATATAAATATTATTCATATAAATATTATTCATAAAAATATTATTCATAAAAATAGTATTCATAGTAAAACTATTCATAAAAATATTATTCATATAAATATTATTCATAAAAATATTATTCATAGTAAAACTATTCATAAAAATATTATTCATATAAATATTATTCATAAAAATATTATTCATATAAATATTATTCATATAAATATTATTCATAAAAATATTATTCATATAAATATTATTCATAAAAATATTATTTATTATTAAAATAGCATTTCAATTTATTTCTACTACCTGTTTCTACCTCACCCCTCACCCCTCATCCCTCATCTCTCACCCCTACTATTGCCATGTGTTTTTCGTACCTTTTCGCCGCATATTGCTGTCCATTGCAATATATTGCCGTCTGAAAATTTATATTGTCTTTTTCTATCGATTGACTCCCCGTCTCGCAATCTAATTGGTTCACTGATCCTAAAAATTTTGCTAAGAATTTCTCTAAAAATTAAAAAAAAAATTCACTCACGGCGGGACTCGAACCCGCAATCTTCAGATTAGAAGTCTGACGCCCTATCCAATTAGGCTACGCGAGCCACTTTTAATTTTTTTGTTAAGGAACCAACAAATAATGTTATTCTTGTCATAATTAATGATTATGACCTAATCCATTATTGTTCCTAAATGTATGAAAACTTTACAATATTCTTATTTGTAAATTAATGTATACACTTAAATTATATTTAAAATTATTAATAATTATTTTTTATTGAACTTAAATTTTATTTTATTAAACTTAAAAATTAATTTAGTAATAATAATATATTGAAAATTATAGTTTATTGAACTTTTAGTTTAATTTATCTTTAAAATTATTAATAATTATTTTTTATTGAACTTAAATTTTATTTTATTAAACTTAAAAATTAATTTAGTAATAATAATATATTGAAAATTATAGTTTATTGAACTTTTAGTTTAATTTATCAAGTTAATGAATTTTTATTAATTAAAATTATGAATAATATTTCTGTAAAATAGTAAAATTCTTTAGTTAAATATTTAAAGTAAACTTTTAATGTATGTTAATCAATTTAATAATATGTATAAATATTTATTATAATAGTAATGTAATTTTATTATTCATTTAAAAGTAATTTAAATACTAAAATTAATGTAAATAATTAAAGACTAATTCTTTTAATTAACACTACTTAATTTTTTACAAAAAGTATAAAAAGGTGTATATTATAAGAATTAGAGAATATACAGATATTTTTATTTTTATTTTTATTTTATTTTATAATTTTATATTAATACCTTAATAAAACAATTTTTCTTATTTCATTTTAATATTATTTTTGAGTATTAATAAATTTATTAATATTTTATAAATAAAAGTAAATTCCTCGAACCGTAACATTTTGGTAAATAATTAAATTTATAAATTATGAATTTATAATAATAATAATAATAATAATAATAATAATAATAATAATAATAATAATAATAATAATAATAATAATAATAATAATAATAATAATAATAATAATATTAAAACACAGATAGTTGAAAATTAAAATAATTAACATGTATAAAATTATTAAATTAAAAACTATAAATGTAAACTTTTTGTCTATTTAATTGTTTATTTATTTTTAAATTATAATAATAATAATAAGAATAATAATAATAATAATATTAAAACACAGATAGTTGAAAATTAAAATAATTAACATGTATAAAATTATTAAATTAAAAACTATAAATGTAAACTTTTTGTCTATTTAATTGTTTATTTATTTTTAAATTATAATAATAATAATAATAATAATAATAATAATAATAATAATAATAATAATAATAATAATAATAATAATAATATTAAAACACAGATAGTTGAAAATTAAAATAATTAACATGTATAAAATTATTAAATTAAAAACTATAAATGTAAACTTTTTGTCTATTTAATTGTTTATTTATTTTTAAATTAAATAGTTTATATTTGTTTATAATTATACTTTAAAATAATAATTTTGTATAAATAGTGATAGAATTATTTTATTTTAAAAGATGTTCCTAATAATCCAGTAAAATTAGATAATAATATTAAATTTTATTAAAATAATAGTTGTGATTATATTTACATACATTCAAGATGTATTAAACAATAACATATATATATTTAATAATACAAGAGTTATTAAATATTAAAACTTTATAATTAAATAAAATAATTTTATATTTTAAACTAACAAAGACTTGCAAATGAACAAGTATAAAAATCATTTATTCTATTTTTATTTTCTTATTTATTTTTATTTATTAAATTTTAGATACAAATATTATCACTTTCTATATTCATTTATAGAATTAAGATAATATCCTCTTTGTATCATTTTTGATAAAGAATGAAATTTATAAATAATGAATTAATAGAATAGCTGATTTTAAAATTATATAAACTTAATATAAATTAATAATAGTAAATAATCAAAATAATATAAAATATAAATGTTTAATTAAATTTTAAAAATGTAAAAATACAAACAACTTTTGTTTATAAACAAACTTAAATGTAATTATTTATTATAAATAGAAATAGAAAATATTATTTTTAAAGATTGTTACTAATTAGCCAGGAAAATTAGAATATTTTAAAATTATAATAAATTAATATATTTTTTTTTATAATACATAGCGAGATGTATTATACATTTATTTTAAATAAATAAACTAATATTATAAAACAAGATGTGTTTTTACAACTTTAAATTATATTTAATAATTATATAAACTTGTAGAATGAGCAAGTAAAAATAAATCATTCAATTACACACAAATATATCACTTTCTAAGCTTATTTAGAATTAAGGTATATTTGAACGTGTGTCATTTTGTTGTGTAAGAATTTAATATATAATTTTAATTATATATGTACATTCTTAACTACAATGTAATAATACACTGTAAGTAATATAATAATATAACTATATTCACAAAATGAGTAATACGTATCTTTAATGTTTTGTTTTATTCTTATTTTTAAATTTTTGAATAATAGTTTTTTAAAAAATTTTATTAAAACTTCTCTTAATAAGTTTTGAGTTTATTTTTTCTTACAAAGAAAAAATAATAACTCTTGAATTTTTTAATTAAATTCGAGAGTTGTTTTATTTATAAGAATTTTAAAATTTTGGGTTAAATTAAAAAATTTTCTAGTCTAACAAATAAATCTTCTAGGGAAAGACTAGATAAGAAAACCCTAGAAGGATTTCGATTAATAATCTATTCTTATTAATCACCGAATAATTAAATCAAAACCTATTTGTGATAGGAAAAATATTTAATATCCGGTTCCTATCAATTTTACTTTAATTTTAATTTAGATAATAAAATATACTAAATAATTAAATAAAATGTTTAATATAATTTAAAATAAGACTACAATTTAATTTACATTACACATATTACATAATAAGGATTGTTACATTTATAAAATATTAATAAAATAAAACATGAAAAATGTATACATTTTAATAAGAAATATAGAATTACTTAAGTTTAATTCTAATTTCTTACAACTTGGTACGACTGATTCAGAAAAATATAAGAGCATAGGAATTCCAATTTAACCTTTAATTTTACTAATAATAATTCTACTTTAAGTATTTTAGGTTTAATAAAAATTTAATATATAAATTTATAAGCTAACAATTATTGATTTAATTAATAACGCTTATAGCAATAACTAAAATAAAAATTATAAATAAAATTAATTAAAAAGACTAAAAACCTTAATTACAACAAAGAGTATTTAATAAAAGAGAATTAATAAATATTAAAAGGGAAGAAACGATATAAAAAGATAATAAGAAATAATAATAAGAAAATAGGCATAAGTGATAATACTAGATAGATAAATAATATTATTATTAGATTTAAGTAGGAATTAATAGTGATATTCAGATTATAATCTAGTGAATTATACTTATTTATTTCTATTATAAGAGTTTAAATCATTAATAGTACATTATTGATCAAAGATAAATAAAAAGAATATAAACAATAATACATAAAATATAAAAATCATTTTTATTGTTGTGTTATTTCATTATAATATAATAATTGTTTTATTCATTCTAGTTGTATTGATCCATATAAAGGTACAAACAAAATAAACAGGTTGTACCATACTTGTGTAAGAATAAATACTTATTATTTATTCTTAGTATTAAACATTACAAATAATTTATTTAGTTAATAATCATTAATCCATTAGATTATATTAATATATTTATTTATTATTATAGTTATTTGTTAAGTTAAATATTGTAAATATTTATTTAGTTAATAATTATTCATTCACTATATTAGATTAATTAATTTATTTAATTATGTATTTATACATTCATTTATATATACTTGTATTATAAAAGATAAAACACATACTAATTACATTAATAATATTATACAACTATATATTAGTATGTAATAGGAAATCGGATATTAAGGTTTTACCCGTTATCGACGGTCTTACTTAATATTACGATGATTGGTATGATTAGAATATCAATCAAATAACTTTTTAGGTTTTTCTTCTAGTCTTTTCCTAAAAAGATTTTTGTTAAGATTAGAATGTTCTTAGAAATTTTAATTTAATAAAATAAAACATATAAATAGTACTCTTGAGTTCGATTTGAGAAATCAAGAGTTATTATTATAAGATTAATTATAATAAATAACTTTATACAAAATAATAAGTAATAAAATAAATATTAAAAAACTATTAAATACACAAAATAATTCTGATACATTTGGTGTTTGTTTATTATAATTTCTTATAATAAACTCATTAAGTTAAGTTTCTAATTTTACCTTTATTTTCACATTTTAATAATAGTTTATATTATTAATTTAAAGCTAATAATTATTATTATATAATAAATATAATATAATTATTACAACTTGATATCGTTACAATATTTATTAAATAATAACTTTCGATTCTACTAGTATTGAATGTTATTAATCTTATAATCATAATAATAATAATAATTAAATAAAGAAACTCTAAACCAAAATCTATTTAATTATATTATTATAAAATTTATTATTTTTATTATTTGTTTTTATTATTTTTTTTATTATTATAAAATAGAAATAAATACAATATTATCTAATATATTATTCATCTCTCATTCCCTATTGCTAATGTTCACAATTATATTTTAGTTATGGTGTTTTTGAAATATATTGCATCGTTGTCAAAAAGCGATTTTTTATTAAAGAAAAGTGTGGTAAGCACACTAGTTATATTAATTAACAAATATAATACGCTTTCCTATTGAAGGCGTAAAGCTAATAATATTTATATAAAGAAATTTAAATAATATTTTTATTTTAGCAATAACTTAATATCAGCATATATTAAGTTATTAAAAATATTAAAATTTTTAAAGTTTTTGGGTTTTATAGAAGTTTATAAATTTTATTAACTTTAAGTTAAAAAATTACTAACGCTAAAGCTTCGTAATTTTTGTCAATTTTTGTTCTTTTTATACATGAACAATTTTAATTATTACATTTTTTAATTTTAATTAATTATTATCTAATTATAAAATATTTAATTTTTATAAATTAATAATTAATATAATTATTGTAAATAGTTAATAAATTTAAAATAAAATTTTTAATAATAAAATTTTAATAATTTTAAAAAATTTAATAATTTCAAATATTAGAAATTTTATACTTTGAAATTTTTTAATAAAAATTTAAAAAATAAATTTTTTCAAATTTTCAAATTTTAAAAAAAATTTTAATTTTTTCCATGTGTCCAAATTTTTTAAATTTTTATATATGTTATTGTGACACTTTTGTTGATAAGGAATAATGATATAATGTTTTTATTATTAAAATAGCTTAACCATTTATCATTATTATCATATTTAAGTTAACTGAATTTTTAATTAATAAATTAATATTATTTATCTAAGTGTAAATATTTTAATTAAATTTTATTTTTATTAAATTGAACTACTATTATATTCTAAATTAAACTTATTTTTAAATTATTAAACTATATTATTTTATAAAATTAAACAACTTATTATTTTTATTGTTTAGTTATTAAAATATCTTTTATTTATTAAGATTTTAATGTATTTTTTTTTGTTTATTTCCGAAATTAATAATTAAAAGTATTGATAATTGATATTAAACTTTAAATGTATAAATTTATATAAAATAAAAAGAGAAGTTCTAATAAAAACGATATACCAGAAAAATAAAAATAAAAATAAGTATTAAAATTCAAATATTTATTATTCCCTATTATTTAACAGAACCTTACCAATTTGATAAATAATGAAATTAATAAATATAAAATTATTATTAAACCTGATTTTTAAGTTAACCCTAAAAGTAACTTAAAAGAAGTTATAGTTTAATTAAGTACTTTACCGAAATTCTTAAATAAAATTAATCCTTAACACTGCATATATTTTGATTATTGAAAGAAAATAATAAACTTTAATTAATCAAGATCAAAATATATAACTTTTGTTAAATTAATTGTTAAATTAAATAGTTAATAACTTCTTTTGTAAATTACACTTTAAAAGTAAACAAATATAATAATTCATGTTATAAAATAATATAATTAAACATCTTTATTAAAACATTAAAAATAATTATTACTTTAATTAATTGTAAAATAAACAACTTTTTATATTCTTTAACTTTTAATTATTTCTTTTATTGTTATTTCTAATTACTTTTATTACTTTTATTGTAAATAGTTATTAATTTTATTATTTTAATGTAAATAGTTTAATTTTAAAAGAAAATACAAATATATGTAAATATTCTCATTTTAATCATTATTATTATTATTAATAAAGAAATATTATATAATTTAGTTAATATTTTTATAATTTTAATAATCCCTTTTATAATTAAATAAATAAACTTTTAAATAATTAAATATTAGAAAAACGAGTTTCTAATAAAACAATTTTATCAATTTTTATAAAAACACTTTCAAATTCTAATCCATATAACTTATATAGTTATAATCAAAGATATAATATAATAATCACTTTTTGAAGTAAAATTCAAAATTAAGATTATTATCAAATTATATCAAGTTGTTGGTACAATACATTCAGAAAAATGTAATAAATCCATATATTTGACAAATGAAATAACCCTTATAAAATATATATATATATAAATATTTTTAATTAATAAATTGATATATCGATAGTAATAATAAGAATGGTAAATTAAATTAAATTAATAACTTATAAATAATTCAATAAAGTATAATAAACTTTTTATAATTTAATATAATGACGAAAAATATAATTATTTAAAGAAAGGAGAAAGACGCGTTCTTATTAATAGTTAGTTAGTTTTAGTTAATTAGTTAGTTATAGTTAGTTTATATTAGTTATATTATAAATAAAATAAAGATAAAGTGATAATAATAGAAGAATAAATAATATTATTATTAGATTTAGTGAAGGAATTAATAATAATATTAGTTTATTTTCTAAGATTATTCCTATTTTTTTTTTACTAACAAATAATAATATAAATAATAATAAATAATACTTATGAATAATAAAACTTGTAATAAAATAATAAAATAATAAATAAAATAATAAAATAATAAATAAAATAATAAATAAAAATATAATAATAATTATTCATCTAGAATATAAATTTGTTATTTATAACTGTTGTAGTGTCCTAAATAATAAATAAAAAGGTACTTATAATAAAATTCTGTACCATTGTCAAAAAGCGATATTTTATTAAAGAAAAGTGTGGTAAGCACACTAGTTATATTTGTCACGAATACAAGTGAAATCTATAATTTCAAGATCACTTGAAATTGTGAAATCACTTATAAAATTTTAAAATCAACAATATTTTATTTCCAAATAAATTATAAATTATAAAGAAGTATTTAAAAAATTTAGAAAAGGTTAAGATATGACCTTAACCCTTAATAAATAATCATGAATATCAGTGGATTCATGATTATTTATTTGTTAAGGAGTTAAGGTTGAATTGAAGTAAGTTAGGTCAGAATGCCCTAACCCTACTTATTAAATTAATACAAAATATGTTTTATTATAAAGTTTTATTTATTAATAAATTTATTACTACATGTTATTAATCAATTATATTATTAATCATTAAGTAAAGTCATAAAACTTAATGATTTCTCCAAAAGTTTAATTATCAAATTATTCTCGAGTTTTTATATTTTTTAAATCAATTAATAAATCATTAATCTATTTAATAAAGTTACATTAGTTATAAATGTAAAGATATAAAATATATCTTTAAATTATTTAATAATTAATAATTATTAAATAATAATTTTGATATTTTAATGAAAATTATTTATAAAATTTATTATATAAATTTTACGGAATAATTAAATAAAGATTAATTTTAAAATATCAAAGTTAGAAATGAAAATTGGATAAATATTTAAATTAATGGATAATTAAATTTAAATATTTTAAATATTCAAATTAAATCTTAAAAAGTTTTTATTTAATTAAAATTAGTTTAATAACTTTAGCGTAGTTTTAAATTAGCATTTTTAATAGCAAATATATAATAAATATAGGTAATACATGGACTGTATTTAATTTGTAGTTTGCTCAAATTGAATCAAAAGTGTATTTAATTAGTTTAGTTTTATTATTTTATTATATAATTAATTTAGTATTAAATTAGTTATGTTTATTTTATATTGAATATATGTATAATTAAATAGAATAGTATATTAAAATATAATTTACAAAAAATATAAATACATGTAAAATTTCTTGATTAAAACAATGTAATTGTTATTGACTATTATTTAGTTAATAACTAAATAAAATTAATAAAAGAGATATTTTAAATATAATTTATTTTCTTGTTTCTTTTTTATTTATTTTGTGTTTATTGTTTTATTGTAAAAATTTTATAATCTATTTTAAATTTTATAAAACTTTTACAATAAAATACATGATTTAGATTTTAATTTAATTATCTATTCTATTAATTAAAATATATTAAATATTTATATAATGACTTTAAGCTTATGACTTATTCTTTATTACTTGATTAAGTCATTTTAATCATTTGAGGGAGGAATGACTATTTCATTTATTTTAATTTCCTTCCACATCAAATAAATGAAGAGATATAATTTAAACTTTAATAAATATAAATCATTATAATTATAATTAATAAATATCTCTAAAGTTATTATTAAATAATGTTTTTATAAAATATTTCTTATTAATTAAATGAATAAAACATTATTTAAATAAATTATCATGAATCCACTAATATTCATGACAAATTTGTAGAAGTTATTTATATTTTATTTAAGTAACTTCTTACATATATCTGATATAATTTGATAATAATCTTAATTTTGAATTTTACTTCAAAAAGTGATTATTATATTATATCTTTGATTGTAACTGTATAAGTTATATGGATTAGAATTTGAAAGTGTTTTTATAAAAATTAATAAAATTGTTTTATTACAACACTAAATTGTTTTATTAGAAATACTTGTTTTTCTAATATTTAAATATTTAAAATTTTTATTTATTTAATTATAAAATTGATTATTAAAATTATAAAAATATTAACTAAATTATATAATATTTCTTTATTAATAATAATAATGATTAAAATGAGAATATTTACATATATTTATATTTTCTTTTAAAATTAAACTATTTACATTAAAATAATAAAATTAATAACTATTTACAATAAAAGTAATAAAAGTAATTAGAAATAACAATAAAAGAAATAATTAAAAGTTAAAGAATATAAAAAGTTGTTTATTTTACAATTAAAGTAATAGTTATTTTTAATATTTTAATAAAAGTGTTTAATTATATTATTTTATAACATTAATTATTATATTTGTTTACTTTTAAAGTGTAATTTACAAAAGAAGTTATTAACTATTTAATTTAACAATTAATTTAACAAAAGTTATATATTTTGATCTCGATTAATTAAAGTTTATTATTTTTCTTTCAATAATCAAAATATATGCAGTGTTAAGGATTAATTTCATTTTAGGATTTTGGTAAAAGTAATTAATTAAACTATAACTTATTTTAAGTTACTTTTAGGGTTAACTTAAAAATCAAGTATAATAATAATTTTATATTTATTAATTTCATTATTTATCAGAATGTAATAATAATTAATATTATTAAACTGTGAAATTAAAATAAAAATTTATACTTATCTTAAAAAGAGTTTATTATAAGGAAATATAATAAACAACACAGCTTTAATGATATTTTATTTAAAATATATATATATTTTTTAATATTCTTTTTAATAAAGGTTATTTATTATGATTGTTCTTATAATATGTAATGTTGAATACTAAAAGAATAGATTAGGATATCTATTCTATTACAATAACACTAAAATTTTAAAATAAAATAAAAAAAATTGTTTTTTAAAAATATCTTTTATTATAATAGAATTTTTAATAATAACAATTACATTGATAAAATGATGAAAAATATCTTCTATTTATATTTTTCCTAAATACATTTATATTATTATAACTATTTATTTAAAATATAGTATTATTTAAAACCTATGCTAAAATCTTAACTATTAATAAAATATTTAAACTATTACTATTTTAGTAAAATTAAATAGGCAATTCAAATTAAGTACTATTCAATTTGAATATGTGCCCATGTATTATTTATATATTAATCATTTATTATTTATATACTATTTATCTATTTCTATCAGAAAACAATACTAAGACTAAGAAATTAAAGTGTGTAAAGATATCAAACGCCACAGATTGATATCTTTAATGTAACTTAAGCCATAAATATCATTGTTTAAGTTACACGAATTATATTACAGAAAAAGAAAATGGGACATAATTTATTTATTAATAATTAAAGTTTAAAACAAAATAAATTATTAGTTTATTCTTAATGTTTAACAAATAAATTAAAATTCTCAATTCAAACCCCTAGTTTTAGTATTGTTTTTTAATAGAAATAGACATCTAGTATATAATTATTAAATGATTAATATATCAATAATACATGGGCACATATTCAAATTATATGGTACTTAATTTGAATTGCCAATTGTATTTTACTAAAAATAGTTATAGTTTAAATATTTATTAATAATTAAGATTTTAGCATAGGTTTTAAATAATACTATATTTTAAATAAATAGTTATAATAATATAAATGTATTTAGGAAAAATATAAATAGAAGATATTTTTCATCATTTTATCAATGTAATTGTTATTATTAAAAATTCTATTATAATAAAAGATATTTTTAAAAAACAATTTTTTTTATTTTATTTTAAAATTTTAGTGTTATTGTAATAGAATAGATATCCTAATCTATTCTTTTGTGTCGACTTTACAATAACAATTACCTAACGAAATCCAAGAATACGTTAGGGTATCTACCGCCGAAGGACAAGAAATTGAAGAAAGAAAAAGCTACTTGGTTGGATTCTACCGCCGAAGGACAAGATATTGAAGAAAGAAAAAGCTACTTGGTTGGATTCTACCGCCGAAGGACAAGAAATTGAAGAAAGAAAACTATTAAAATCTTACAGGAATTAGTAATACAAAACTTGTTCGACACTGCTTTGCAGAACGCGTTTGAATAACTTTTGTATTAGAATATATTGTACTAGTGTAATTAAAAAAAAAAAAAAAAAAAAAAATTTTTTTAAGATTACTTACTTGAAACAGTAGTAAGAAACCATTTTAATTTTATATTGTATATTATATTTTGAATTGGAGGACTTAATTAGTGAGTTTAAAAGTTTGAATTTGGAGATGGGTGATGGGACTGTAGGTGTTTCTGGGAACTCGGGGAACATTATTAATGCTCCACCTGTATTTTCTGGTAAACAAAGAGAATTGGATGGATTTTTAACCAGAGTTGAGTTGGTATTTCGTACTCGACCGACACTGTATAATACAGATCGAGTCAAGGTCGACTTTGTTATATCATACTTCTCTGGTAAACCGTTGGAATGGGCTTCAGTGTTGATGAAGAATAATAGTGAGGTTTTAAACCATTATGATGAATTTGTAGATAGGTTGAAGGCTAACTTTGGCAGTTATAGATACGATACCGTTGTAGCTAACGGTAAATTAGATAATATTCGCCAAAGGAAACTTGGTCAGGTATTAGATTACATTACCGAGTTTCAACGTATTAGCCAAAATTCAAGCTTTAATGTAATGTTGAACACTGAAAGAATAGATTAGGATATCTATTCTATTACAATAACACAAAAATTTGAAAAAATAAAATAAAAAATTGTTTTATAAAATATCTTTTATTATAATAGAATTTTAATAATAACAATTACATCGATAAAATGATGAAAAATATCTTCTATTTATATTTTTCCTAAATACATTTATATTATTATAACTATTTATTTAAAATATAGTATTATTTAAAATCTACACTAAAATCTTAATTATTAATAAATATTTAAACTATAACTATTTTTAGTAAAATACAATTGGCAATTCAAATTAAGTACTATTCAATTTGAATATGTGCACATGTATTATTGATATATTAATCATTTATTATTTATATATTATTTATTTATTTCTATGAAAAAACAATACTAAAACTAGGGATTTAAATTGAGAATTTTAATTTACTTGTTAAACATTAAAAATAAACTAATAATTTATTTTGTTTTAAACTTTAATTATTAATAAATAAATTATGTCTCATTTTCTTTTTCTGAATATAATTTGTGTAACTTAAACAATAATACTTGTGGCTTAAGTTACATTAAAGATATCAAACAGAGGCGTTTGATATCTTTACATTTAATGATAGCGCAAAAATCTACATGTTTCTGAAAGGTTTACTACCACCACTTAGGGAGAAGTTGGCTTTCATTGAATCAAACCCAACTTCAATTGAACAATTGATTTCTTCAACTATTTTAGTTGAAGATATGATGAAAAGGAATTCGCTTAGTGAATTTTATTTTAATAGTAGAAGGGCTGATGATCCTATGGATGTGGATGTATTTAGAATTAGTAGAGAAAACAAGCGTAGAAGGTATGTGAATATCCAAGGATCAAGTAAAAATTACAATGAAAACATGGACAACTTTGAAGAAGAAAAGAAAAAAGGATTATGTTTTCTTTGTAAACAGCCAGGACATTTAAAATTTAATTGTCCTAATAGAGTAAAGCCCAGAAAAGTGTTAAGAATTGTTAAAGAAAGGACTCCAAAAATTGTTAATCCAAAAATTTACAAAGTTGGAGTCAAGGGAGTGAAAAGTGATTTAAATCTTGTGGATTTTTACTTGAGTACCAATGAAGTTTCGGAAGTTAAAATTAAGGTTTTAATTGATTCCGGTTCTGAATTGAATTTCATTAATCCAAGTCTTGCTGAAGACCTTGGTATTAAGTTGGAAAAGGTAGAACCATTCCGTGTATCAGGTGTTAGTGATGGAGTTGTAAGTGTATGGGAAAGGACTGAGAAGTGTATGCTCCGATGCAAAAATCACTTCGAAGTAATTCAACTTTATGGATTACAAGTCCCCGGTGTTGATGTTATTCTTGGTTTGCCGTGGATAAAGAAGCATAATCCAAATGCTTTCTATGACTCTAAGAAAATCGCTTTTAGTTCTGGTTATTGTGCCAGACACTGTAACAAAGGTAAAAGAAAAAGAAAACCAAGAAAGAAGTCCAAGAATGATCAATTAGATCATGATGTTCTTGACCGAAGCTTAACCAAAAAACCGAAAGTAGATCCCTCCGTCCCAAACCATGAAGAAAAAGAATATGTTAAAGGCCGCCTTGTTAGAACCATTAATGATGAAGATGACAGCGATGATGAATATATTAGTTTTAATAAAAAAGTTAAATGTATTGTAACGAAAATTATTGAAACATGTAATAATGATAATGAATCATGTAGTAATAATAATAATAATGAAAAGGATATTAATAAAGATAAATTGGTCGCCGTACCAACCCAATATTTAGAATTTAGTGAAGTGTTTAACGAAAAAAATTGTGAAGTGTTACCTCCTCATAGACCTTATGATTGTGAAATCAAACTTAAGGATGATTCAACTTTATTTTATGGACCCTTGTATCCATTAACTGAAGTTGAAAGAGAGGAACTTAAAAAGTATATAGATGAAAATTTAAATAAAGGTTTTATTAGGAAATCATCGTCTCCTGCTGGTGCCCCAATTTTGTTTGTTAAAAAGAAGGACGGTTCCTTAAGACTTTGTATTGATTATAGAAGATTGAATGATATTACAATTCGTAATTCATATCCTTTACCTTTAATAAGTGACCTTCTGGAAAGAGTGAAAAATGCTAAAATTTTCACTAAATTAGATCTCAAATCTGCTTATAATCTTGTTCGTATTAAAGAAGGTGACGAATACAAAACGGCTTTTCGTACTAGGTACGGTCATTTTGAATATCTGGTTATGCCTTTTGGATTAAAGAATGCACCTGCAACCTTTCAACACTTTATTAACGATGTTCTTAGTGATTATTTAGATGATTTTGTTATCTCATATATTGATGATATCCTTATTTATTCTAATAATATCAAAGAACATCATGAGCATGTTAAAAAGGTACTTAAGAAACTACTTGAAAATAATCTTTATGTTAAATTAGAAAAATGTGAGTTTGATGTTAAGAAAACCACTTTTCTTGGTTATGTCATTTCAAAAGATGGGTTGCAAATGGATGAGAATAAAGTTAAAGCAATTATCGATTGGCCGGTTCCCAAGAATGTTAAAGAGGTTCAGTCTTTTATTGGTCTATGTAACTACTACAGAATTTTTATTAAAGACTTTGCTAAAATTGCAAACCCTCTTCACAAACTCACTAGAAAAAATGTTGCTTTTAACTGGGGGAAAGAAGATCAGGACGCTTTTATTTTATTAAAAACTTTGTTCACGTCAGCTCCTATTCTGAAACATGCGGATAGTAATAAACAATTTATTGTTGAAACTGATGCTAGTAATTATGCTGTCGGTGCTATTCTCTCTCAAGAGTTTGACGGCAAATTACATCCCATTGCATTTCTTTCTAAAAGTTTGACGAGTTGTCAAAGAAACTATCCTATATATGACAAGGAACTCTTAGCTATTATAGTTGCTCTTGAAGAATGGCGTCATTACTTAGAGGGTGCACGCCATCAGTTCATAATTTATACCGATCACAAGAACTTAACATTTCCTAGAAAACCTGAAATGTTATCTCAGAGACAAATTAGATGGAATTTGTTCTTATCCAGATTTGACTTTAAACTCATCTATAGAGCTGGAAAGAAATCTGGAAAGCCTGACATTCTGTCTCGTAGAAGTGATCATTTAGTGAATGATATTAACTCTAATGTTTCTTGTCTTACAATTTCACTTCATCATAGCGATAACAAACCTTTAATAGATTCTATTTTATCAGAACTTAAAAATGACGATTTGTACAATTCCATTGTTCAATTTAAAATGAATGGTTCTACAAGTAATGCACCTATTAAAAATATTGATAAAGTTATTATTGATGGTGAAGGATTTTTGTTATTTAACAATCTTATTTATGTTCCTAAATCTCTTAGGACTAGAGTTTTAGAACTCCATCATGATTCTGTTGCTGCTGGCCATTTCGGCATTAAGAAAACCGTTGAACTTATTTCAAGAAACTTTTGGTGGCCAAGATTTCATTCAGATGTTAAATCCTTTATTAAATCTTGCGTGACTTGTTGCAAATCCAAAGTCCCTAGACATAAGCCTTATGGTTTGTTATCCCCTTTGGACACTCCTAGTAGGCCTTGGTCTGATATCTCTATCGACTTTATTGTTGATCTTCCTAAGTCCAGAGATATGACTACACTTATGGTTGTTGTCGATAGATTTACTAAATTTGCTCACGCCATTCCTTTACGTTGTCTTCCTACTGCTTCAATTGCTGCTGATGCTTTTATTGCCAATGTCTTCCGTTTGCATGGTCTTCCTAATTCCATCATTTCTGATAGAGGCTCGCAATTTACTTCTGATTTCTGGTCAAGACTTTGTGACCTTCTTAATATCAATCATTCATTGTCAACTGCTAACCATCCGCAGACAGATGGTCAAACGGAGAGGGTGAACGGCATATTAGAACAATATTTCCGTTGTTTTATCAATAAGAAGCAGAATAACTGGGTTGATCTTATTCCATTTGCTGAATTTGCATATAATAACACTTTACAGCAATCTATAAATCAATCCCCATTCTTTGCTAATTATGGTTTTCATCCAAAGTTCAGCTTGGAAATCCCGGCTAATGATAGACCTAGTAGAGCTGAACAAAGAGTAATTGATATGAATAAAAACTTTAAATTATTAAAAGAAAGCTTAGAAAAAGCAAAAGAAACATATAAGAAATATGCCGATATGAAAAGAATGAGTCCCCCGGAATTTGAAGTGGAAAGAAGGTATGGTTATTGAAAGATTCTCCGGGAACTAACTTGAAGAAGAAATTAGCACCTCAAATGCTTGGTCCATTTGAAATAATTGAAAAAGTTAGTTCTCTCGCTTTTAAATTGAAACTCCCAAAGACAATGAGATGTCATCCAGTCTTTCATGTCTCATTGTTAGAACCATACTTTGAAAACGAGTTTATAGATAGGTCTAATAGTAGGAAAAGAAATATTCATCTTAACACAGATTTAATTGAAAAAATTCCAGAAAAAATTGAGAAGATGAAATCTGTTAATGGTGAGACATTTTATAAGTTATCGTGGAAAGGATTTGACAAATCCACTTGGGTTTCTGAAGATCAGATCCCGGACAAACAATTAATACAAGAGTTCGAAAGAAACTCTAAAAAGTCAAAACATAAGTTGAATGACTCCTCCATGAGAATAAGAAAGAATAAAGTTGGTAATCTAATTAAGCATAGATACCAACCATTTGTAATTGAAATTCCTTCGAGAAAGGATTCTTTATAAATTAATCTCGCAGGAGCTCGACTTAGAGAGAGAGATTGTAAAGATATCAAACGCCACAGATTGATATCTTTAATGTAACTTAAGCCATAAATATCATTGTTTAAGTTACACGAATTATATTACAGAAAAAGAAAATGGGACATAATTTATTTATTAATAATTAAAGTTTAAAACAAAATAAATTATTAGTTTATTCTTAATGTTTAACAAATAAATTAAAATTCTCAATTCAAACCCCTAGTTTTAGTATTGTTTTGTAATAGAAATAGACATCTAGTATATAATTATTAAATGTTTAATATATCAATAATACATGGGCACATATTCAAATTGAATAGTACTTAATTTGAATTGCCAATTGTATTTTACTAAAAATAGTTATAGTTTAAATATTTATTAATAATTAAGATTTTAGTGTAGATTTTAAATAATAATATATAAGAAATAAATAGTTATAATATAATATAAATGTATTTAGGAAAAATATAAATAGAAGATATTTTTCATCATTTTATCGATGTAATTGTTATTAATATAATTTCTATTATAATAAAAGATATTTTTTTAACAAAACAATTTTATATAAATCTTTAGTGTTATTGTAATAGAATAGATATCCTAATCTATTCTTTTGTGTCGACTTTACAAAGTGAGAAATTTAATTTGTTTGTAAAACATTAAAAATAAATTAATAATTTATTTTGTTTCAAATTTTAATTATTAATAAATAAATTATGTCTCATTTTCTTTTTCTGTAATATAATTTGTGTAACTTAAACAATAATACTTGTGGCTTAAGTTACATTAAAGATATCAGGCTGAGGCGTTTGATATCTTTACATAATAATAACTCTGGATTCTTTAGTAGAATCCAAGAGTTCTTTTATTTATAATTTTGTAGAAATTTAACGTTTAATGAATAATTTCTAATCTTAACAAATAATCTTTTTAGGAAAAGACTAGAAGAAAAACCTAAAAAGATATTCGATTGATAACTAATATATCAATCATCGTAATATTAAGTAAAACCGAAATAAATTTCAGAAAAACCTTAATATCCGATTTTCCTAATAACTTTTTAATTGTTTCTTAAATTTCTGTTGAAATAAAATACACAACATAAATTACATACATATAAAATTAATAAAAAATGAAATACATAATGTTTCCTTAAAATGTACAAATAAATGTAATTAAAAATATTAAATAACAAATGTAAATGAATATTTACTATTATTTTAAATAAATTACTAAAATAAATAAATAAATAAATAATTAGTATAATAATTAAATAAATTTTTAAAATTAAATAAATGAATAATTAATATTAATATAAATAAATGCTTATAGTAATTTTAAATGAATATATACTAATAATTTAAATAAATATTTAATTTAATAATTAAATGTTAGAATATAAAAAGAATTTTATATATTATTTATTAATTAAAATTTAATATTTATTTGATAATTGATATATTATAAATATAATCTTAGTATTAATATAATTAACCTCAATGTTATGTATTTTATGTGATTAAGTATATTATTTTTATGGACTAGTTATAAATTATTCATATGATTAACCTTGTATAAAATACTACGCCACGTTGTAGTATAAAAGGTTTTATATTTCCATAAATTTATTCAATGTAATTACCTATTTATATTTACATATAAATAAACTTTAATAATAAAATTTATCACAAAATAATAGATTAAGAGTCTCATCTTATTCTGCGCTTTTAAAAATCAAAATGTTAGAGGAATTGCACTTTCAGCCAACTATCCTTACAGAAGGAAACTACGATATATGGTGTTATACCATTAAGTATTTGTTAAGAGGAAAAGGAGTCTTAGAATATATTCAAAAGGACGTAATTGGGAACTTAGAAAGGAAAATTGAAGAAATCAAGAATGATGATGATGGAGGTACCGCTTAAGATGAATTAACCCAAAAGCTAAAAATGGCAGATCGAAATGATGCGATTGCGATTGCAATCATAAATTACAACCTAAATCTAGAAACCCGCGAAATGGTAAAAGATGGTAGAACAGCTTACGAACTCATGAATTTACTTAATGAATTATATAAAGGAGGAAAAAAGGAAGATCTTCAATCAAAGAATTAATAAACTCTATTCAATAAAGGCTAGAAATTTAGAAGAATTACCATCTATAATTAGGAAAATCAAAAACATATTTACTTCTATAGAAAAACAAGATACTAAAATCATGAGTGAAGTTGAGAAGGTAAAAATTATTTATCATGCTCTTCCAAAATACTTACAAGAAAGAATGACTATATCCACAAAAATTAAATCTGATGAATTCATTGAAGAAGTTATTGACAAACACTTAATGATCAAATACCTCAAGGATAAGTCAACTATTAGTAAAATTGATAATGTCAAATTGTCAAGTAATGATCCAATGGATATAGATTTTATCTCAAAAGAAAAAATTTTCAATAAAACAAAAACAATTCCAAATAACAAATACAAAAGCAAATCTACTAAAAACTATTGCTACATTTGCGAAACGTATGATTATAGCTTAGATCAATGCAAATTTAACCTAAAAAACAAAAATAGAGAAGGAAATAAATATAGAAATACATCAGAGAAATATTCAAGAAATCAAAAACAAAAGGGTAGAAACTTTAAAAATAACAACTTTAAATCAAAACCTTCAAGAATTTTTCAAATATCGGATACTATGAAGAAGATAAACATGGCAATTTAAGTTTCGATGAATTAAGGAAAATGTATGATAAAGATTTTTCTAGTTTCGATAAAGTAAATAATCACAATAAAAAGGAAGAATTTACGAATGATAATAATACTCAAGAATTTCAATTAAATAACTTTGAATACGATGAATTAAAAAATAAAACTGTATGGACTTTTGACACTGGAGCATCGGAACATATAACTTGCAACAAAGATATTCTTGTTAATTTTATCGAAAAAGAAATCAAAATGAAGTGTGCAAATAATACATTATGCAAATTTTCAGGATACGGTTCTTATATTGGAACAATTAATAATAAAAGAATTATCTTAAATAATGTTTTCCACTCTGATCAAATCAAAAAGAATTTTTTAAGTGGAACTAAATTAGCTAAAAATGGAATTATAAACAATATTACTGAAAAAAGGAATAATGCCTATTTAAGTTTAAAAATAAAAAATAAAAATAAAAATAATAACAAATTTATTGGAAGATTTAAAGTGAATGAAAATAATATTATACAGATTGTGTCAAAGAATATAAATACTCCAAAATTATGTATTTCAAGTATACAATAAATTCATTCATCAAGACTAAATGATGAAAGTAAGTTATTATGGCATAGTAGGTTAGGTCATTTTTATCATGATAACCTAGAAAAATATTTGGAAGTACAAAATTGTAAAAGTTTTATAAATGTAAAACAGATTATAAAATAAAACAACAACACAAAATAAAGAAAAAACAAGAAAATAAATTATATTTAAAAAATATCTCTTTTATTAATTTTATTTAGTTATTAACTAAATAATAGTCAATAACAATTACATTGTTTTAATCAAGAAATTTTACATGTATTTATATTTTTTGTAAATTGTATTTTAATATACTATTCTATTTAATTATACATATATTCAATATAAAATAAACAAAACTAATTTAATACTAATTTAATTAAATAATAAAATGAATAAACTAAACTAAAACTAATTAAATACACTTTTGATTCAATTTGAGTGAACTGCAAATTGAATACAGTCCATGTATTACCTATATATTAATTAAATATTAATAATACTATTTATTATATATTTATAATCAAAAATGCTAATTTCAAACTACGCTAAAGTTATTAAACTAATTTTAATTAAATAAAAACTTTTTAAGATTGTAACGAAATATTATAATAATAAACACACACACTCTAATGTATCAAATATATGTATTTTTTTTAATAATGTTTATTTATTAAATTTATTATTATAATACGACTAACTCGCTAGGTCAGTGTATTATCAAACTAAAGACGAAACAAAAAAAAAAACTAATTTTTATTAATTATTAATAAAAACACTAAAGAACTATTTTATCTTTCTTATTCTCTCTTTTATACATGAAAATTATTTTTTTTTTTTTTTTTTTTTTTTTTTTTTTTTTTTTAATACAATTTGATAAGTGAATTAATTACTTAATGATTGGTTATAAAAATATAATTATGAAATTTTCATTAATCTAACCTTAATGATTTTCTAGTCTAACCCTTATCATTAGATATACCTCATTACAAGCTCCTCCTCTAAATTCGGATTCCAGACGAATTTATAAGCTAATAATTTTTTTTTTTTTTTTTTTTTTTTTTTTTTTTTTTTTTTTTTTTTAAATAGGCAGTTGACTTCATATGAGAATTAAAAGGTGTGGTACAATGGTCGAGTAGTTGGCAATGAACTAGAAGGTTGTGGGTTCGAAGTCGGGGTTGGTAGAGTAACTTTGATGTAAGGCGGGTTGGCGCCAAGACTAAAGTATGTCCAACAAGTACTAGAGGTTTCATAGGCAAGGTTCCAATATGGCCGTTTGATAGTACTTGTTCTTGGTACGCTTGTAAGTCCAGTAAATCCCTATGGGAGCTTCGCCAAAACGGTATCGGTTAAGTTTATTCTAAAAATTAATATTCCCTCATTTGTGTCTAAAAATTAATGAAAATTAGTTAATTTTATTATTATTAGTTTTTTTTTTTTTTTTTTTTTTTTTTTAATGGGTCTTGTTGAATTCTCTTAGCTTTGCTGGACAGTTCAGATTTTCTTCGGGTTCCCATGAGGCTTCTGAAATAGGATATCCTTTCCATTTGATCAAGTACTGAGTTTTGTTATAGCGTCTTCTTTTGTCCAGAATTTCTTCTACTTCGTATTCCTCCTCTTCGTTTATAATGACAGGTGGTGGAGGTTGAACTTTTCGGTTTGTACTTTTCCCTTCGAAGTAAGGCTCGAGAGATGATTTATGGAATACCGGATCAATCTTCATGTTACCAGGGAGTTTCAATTTGAATGAGACTTCTGATATTTGTTGTTCAATTTCATAGGGACCGAGTTTCCGAGGGGTGAATTTTTTATTTCCCTTAACTAAATTATTATTGATTAACCATACCTTTTCTCCTGGTTTGAATGACGGGCCTGGTTGTCTATGTCTATTGGCGAAATGTTCTTGTTTCTTTTGGGCTTCCGAAAGGTTTTTCTTGAGGGTGCTGATAATTTCTTTTAATTCTTTTGTGTATTCTTCAGCTCTTGGAACTTCACTTGTTGTTGGAATTGTTGGATTAAAATTAGGATGGAAACCATAGTTCAAGAAGAAGGGTGTTTGTTTTGCAGATTCTTGAACTGAATTATTGTAACTAAATTCAGCTAGGCTTAAGTATTCGATCCAGTTAGTGCCTTTGTAATTTGAGAAGCAGCGTAGATATTGTTCTACAACGGAGTTCACTCTCTCCGTCTGGCCATTGGATTGGTGGTGATAAGCAGAAGAGTATTTCAAATCAATCTTGAGGGTAGCAAAGAATTTCTTCCAAAACTTTGAAGTGAACTGAGAACCTTGGTCGAGAACAATGTCGGAGGGGCATCCATGAAGTTTGAAGACGTTGTTAATGAAAGCTTCGGCAGCACGTTCAGCAGTGGGAACTTTTTCAAGAGGGATAAAGTGAGCCATTTTTGTCAATCGATCAATGACAACGAAGATACAGGTAAATCCACGAGAAGAGGGGAGGTCAGTGATAAAATCCATAGCAATGGAAGACCAGGGACGTTCACCTAAAGGAAGAGTGGATAATAACCCGTAAGGTTTATGTCTAGAGGATTTCGAACGACAGCAGACCTCACAAGAACGGACATAGTCCTTAACATCCTGATACATTTTGGGCCACCAGTAGTTACGGGAAATCAAGGATAAAGTTTTTGAAATACCAAAATGGCCGGCAGCAGGGGAGTCATGACAAGAAGACAGAATTTCAACTCGGCAATCATTAGGAACATAGATTTTATCTTGGAAAAGGAGGACGTTGTTACTAAGTTTGTAGTCAGAAGAACAATTATCATTGAGAAGTTGATTAGAAGTCTCAATGAAGAATTTGTCAAGTTTACAAGAGAGAGCAATTTTTTCAAGAAGAGAAGAAGGAGTGGATGAAGCAAAGCAGGAGCTGAAATTTTCGGGACGAAAGACAGAGTTATTAGAATCGGAATTGCAAGAGTGAACAAGATAGTCAGGTCTTCTTGACAAGGCATCGGTTTTCCCGTTCGAGGAACCAGGGCGATATTCAATGACAAAATCGAATTCAGCAAGGAAAAGGGACCATCTAATTAATCTCTGAGTCATCTTCTCCGGTTTCTTCTGAAAAAGGAGGTTTCTGTGGTCTGATATAATTTTGAAAGGATGATTCGCACCTTTCAAAAAATGTCTCCACACTTCTAAGGACGCGACGATAGCCAAAAGTTCTTTATCATAGATAGGGTAGTTCTTCTCCGGGTTTGTAAGGGATCTAGAAAAGAACGCAACAGGGTGAAGAATATTGTCGGACTTGTTGACTTGAGACAATACAGCACCTATGGCGAAGTTACTTGCATCGGTTTCGACAACGAAAGGTAGGTCAACATCAGGATATGCAAGGATAGGCTGACTAATAAAATGCTTAACCAAAGCATCAAAAGCATCTTGAGCGGTATCGTTCCAAACGAAGGCGGTGTTCTTCTTGCAAAGTTGGTGGAGTGGGTGAGCAATCTTAGCAAAGCCAGGAATAAATCTACGATAATAGTTGGCTAAGCCTAGGAAAGATTGTAGTTCATGGACCGATTTAGGAGTCGGCCATTCCGCAATGGCTTTCACCTTATTAGGGTCCATTCCGATACCAGAGGCAGAGATTCTATGACCAAGGAAGTCAAGACAAGGAGAGTCGAATAGACATTTTTCAAGTTTAGCGTACAGTCCGGCTTCTTCGAGTCTACGAAGGACTTCATTGACGTGTTCATGATGTTCGGCTATATTATCAGAGAAAATGATAATATCGTCAATATACGAAAAGACGAATTTACCGATAATGCCTTCAAGAACGTCGTTAATAAAATGTTGGAAGACTGCAGGAGCGTTCTTGAGACCGAAAGGCATTACCAGATATTCGAAATGGCCAAATTGACAGGTGAAGGCGGTCTTATTTTCATCTCCTTCTTTGATTCTTACCAAGTTATAGGCGGATCGAAGATCTAACTTCGAGAACACCTTAGCTTTTCCTAGATGATCCAACATGTCTTGGATCAATGGGAGAGGGTACGAGTTCCTAATGGTGATTTCGTTCAAGCGGCGGTAGTCGATACACATACGAAGTTCTCCACTCTTCTTCGGGACAAACAGAACGGGAGCACCAGCTGGCGATTTGGATTTGCGGATAAACCCCTTTTTTAAATTTTCATTAATGGTTTCTTCTAATACCTTTGATTCTTTCTCAGTAAGTCGGTAGATTGGACCATAAAACAAGTTGCTATTTGGTCTCAGGTTGATCTCACAGTCGTACGGGCGATGAGGAGGGAGTTTATCAGCGAGCCTTTCCTCGAACACTTTGGAGTGTTGAGAGTAGTGAATTGGAATTTGGGGTGACTCAACTTCAGGTTCTTCTAAACAAGTGAATACATTGAAAGGGTATTCAGGTGTATTTCCAACTGACATTTCGTCCTTCGATTGGTCTTCGAGTTCAGAAGTGGTAGAGCTAGCAGATTCTTTCCTTAAGCAATTTTCCTTACAGTATTCAGAATGATAGGAAACGTCCTTACTAGCAAAATTGATTGTCGGATTGTGAAGGGCCAGCCAATCAGAGCCAAGAATACAACAGTAAGAAGGCAATTCTACGACGTAAAATTGTAACTGGCATGAGTGATTCATGTGTTCCACAGTTATAGGCCAAGTCTGGCCGATGATCTTTTGGTGACCTCCGATACCTATAATTTGTGGGCATTTTACTTTGGTAATTATAGGGATCTCATGGGCCTTAACAAAGGCGTGGTCTATCAAACAGAATTGTGAACCACTATCTAAGAGAACTTTAGTTCCGACAGATTTGTATGGAAGAACAACATCAACATCGATAACAGTTTGAGGTAAAGAGGAGTTATCCGAAAGTCGAGTGGATTTTTCTTGTTCATTCAAAACATGGACCCCAGCATTATTAGTATGGTTTTCCTTTTTGGTTCTAATAGGGCATTCAGATAATCGGTGACCAGGTTTACCACAATATAAGCAGAGATTCTCTTTCATTCGGCGGCTACGTTCTTCACTTGAAATGGGGCCAAAATTATTTTCCTTCTTGGGCTGAGTGGATTTACTTGTAGATCTTTCTGAGGAGCGGGATTGGAAGCTTTGTTTAGAACGGAAACTTCTATTGGATCTTCTGTTTATTTCCTCTTGGTGGCATGCCAATCTACTTCCTATACGACTGGCTATTGTTTGTAAGTTTATCAAGGTAGAAGGGCCAGGAAACATCTGAAGGATATGGGTGGCGATTCTATCGTCCAACCCATCAACAAAAGCATCCATCTTGGCTTGTTCATTCCAAGTGGATTCATCAGCATAGTAGTTAAATTCCTTGATATACTCTTGAGTATTGGATAGGCCATGTTGTTTGATCTTCTTGAGCTTTTGGTTGGCAGTATAGACCATATCCTGAAAACCAAAAGCAGCCTTCAGCTTTCCAACAAAGGCGCCATAATCCTGTAAGCAAGGATCATGGTTGTTAATCAAGGTAGCAGCCCAATTCATTGCATCCCCGTAGAGGCGACTAACGACGTAGAAGACCTTTTCTCCATCGTCCCTTCCTATTTCAGGATGGATCATAAAGATCATGTCCATTTTGGCTAAGAATCCCTTCAGGTAGCGACGGTTGCCATCAAAACCGTTCTTCAAATCAGCAGAGTTATCCATAAAAAAAATTAGAAGTAAGCAAATAAACGAGGCACTGAGGTAGCGATCTTTTTCTTAGAGTGTTTTTATTGTAACGAAATATTATAATAATAAACACACACACTCTAATGTATCAAATATATGTATTTTTTTTAATAATGTTTATTTATTAAATTTATTATTATAATACGACTAACTCGCTAGGTCAGTGTATTATCAAACTAAAGACGAAACAAAAAAAAAAACTAATTTTTATTAATTATTAATAAAAACACTAAAGAACTATTTTATCTTTCTTATTCTCTCTTTTATACATGAAAATTATTTTTTTTTTTTTTTTTTTTTTTTTTTTTTTTTTTTTAATACAATTTGATAAGTGAATTAATTACTTAATGATTGGTTATAAAAATATAATTATGAAATTTTCATTAATCTAACCTTAATGATTTTCTAGTCTAACCCTTATCATTAGATATACCTCATTACAAAGATTTAATTTGAATATTTAAAATATTTAAATTTAATTATCCATTAATTTAAATATTTATCCAAATTCCATTTCTAACTTTGATATTTTAAAATTAATCTTTATTTAATTATTCCATAAAATTTATACAATAAGTTTTATAAACAATTTTTCATTAAAATATCAAAATTATTATTCAATAATTATTAATTAATTATTAAATAATTTAAAGATATACTTTATATCTTTACAATCTCGCCCTTTAAGTCGAGCTCCTGCGAGATTATTTCTTTGAAGGAATATCAATTACAAATGGTTGATATCTGTGTCTGATCATACCATTGTTATTCCTTGTATAAACTTGATCTTGACTTTCTTTTCTAGACTTTTTATTTTTTCTATAAAATTCTTGGATCAATTGTACATCTGTAATTTGATCTTCCGGGATCCAAGTATTTTCGTCAAGATTTTTCCATGTCATCAAGAAAGATTTCTTTCCATGGCAATTTCTTTCTTGAATAATCTTATCAGGAATCCTATCAATAGTATCAGTAGTTAACTTAATATTTTTTCTTTTATTTATTACTGATCTATTTATAAATTCATTTTCGTTATAAGGTTCTAATAATGAAACATGAAAAACAGGGTGACAACGTAAATTGTTTGGTAACTTTAATTCAAATGCTAAAGGACTTACCTTTTTGATTATTTCAAATTTAAAGTTTTAAAAACACATCTTGTTTTATAATATTAGTTTATTTATTTAAAATAAATGTATAATACATCTCGCTATGTATTATAAAAAAAATATATTAATTTATTATAATTTTAAAATATTCTAATTTTCCTGGCTAATTAGTAACAATCTTTAAAAATAATATTTTCTATTTCTATTTATAATAAATAATTACATTTAAGTTTGTTTATAAACAAAAGTTGTTTATTCAGCGAGCTTTCTTTTAATATTTTTGTTGGAAGGATTAATACCTTTTAATAACCAAACTTTTTTACCAACTTCGAAACTTGGGGATTCCATTCTCTTTTGATCAGCATACTTTTTGTAGGTTTCTTTTGCTTGATCAAGATTTTCTTTTAAAAATTTAATGTTTTCATTAATATCCAAAATTCTTTGTTCAGCTCTAATTGGTCTATTCGCTGAAGGAATTTCAGGATTGAATTTTGGATTGAACCCATAATTAGCGAAAAACGGAGATTGATTGATTGATTGCTGTAAAGTATTGTTATAAGCAAATTCAGCAAAAGATAACAAATCAACCCAGTTATTCTGTTTTTCGTTAATAAAACAACGGAGATATTGTTCCAATATCCCGTTCACCCTCTCCGTTTGACCATCAGTTTCAGGATGGTTTGCAGTAGAAAAAGCAAGTTTAATATTTAACAAATTACATAAGCGATTCCAAAAGTCTGAAGTAAATTGAGTACCTCGATCAGAAATGATAGAATCAGGAAAACCATGTAATTTAAAGATATTGTTAACAAAAACATCAGCTGCTATAGAAGCAGTAGGCAGACATCTTAAAGGAATAAAATGAGCCATTTTTGTTAACCTATCAACTACAACCATAATGGTGGTCATGTCTTTGGATTTTGGAAGCTCGACAATAAAATCCATTGACAATTCCGATCAAGCTCTATTAGGCGTGGAAAGAGGAGAAAGCAAACCATATAGTTTATGTCTTGGAACTTTAGCTTTACAACAAGTTTCACAAGACTTTATAAATTTTTTAACATCATAACTAAATTTTGGCCACCAAAAATTTCTACTAATTAATTCAATAGTTTTATTAACACCAAAGTGACCAGCAGAAATAGAATCATGATGTAATTCTAAGACCCTAGTTCTTAATGAAGAAGGAACATAAATTAAATTATCGTAAAGTAAAAATCCTTCTTTATTGATTTTAACTTTATTAATATTCCTAATTGGAGGGGACAAAGAATTTTTATCATTTAAAAATACACAAACTTTATTATATAAATCATCATTTTTTAAAGAACATAAAATAGAATTAATTAAAGAATCATCTTTATTAAAAGTATTAATTACATTACATGAAATAAAATTACAACTAAAATTACTACATTCAGTGTTTTTATTAATTCTATTATTATTACTATCATTACAAATGTGATCACTACGTCTGGATAACAAATCAGGTTTGCCAGACTTTTTTCCAGCCCTATATATTAACTTAAAAATCAAATCTAGATAAGAATTCATACCATCTTATCTGTCTTTGTGAGAGCATTTCAGGCTTTCTTGGGAAAGTTAAATTCTTATGATCAGTATAAATGACGAACTGATGCTTTGCACCTTCCAGATAGTGTCTCCATTCTTCGAGAGCCACTTTGATAGCGAGCAACTCTTTATCATAAATTTGATAATTTCTTTGAGACTTGGTTAAGCAAGATGAAATAAAAGCAATAGGGTGCAATTGCCCTTCAAACTCTTGTGAAAGAATTGCACCGACTGCAAAGTTACTAGCGTCAGTCTCAACAATAAAAGGTTTGTTGCTATCAGGGTTCATTAAAATAGGAGCAGAAGTAAAAGCCTTTTTAAGTATAACAAATGCATTTTGACACTCAGAAGCCCAATTAAAAGGAACATTTTTCCTAGTAAGTTTATGTAAAGGACTTGCGATTTTTGCAAAGTCTTTAATAAAAATTCTATAATAATTGCATAATCCAATAAAAGATTGGACTTCTTTAACATTTGTAGGAACAGGCCAGTCGAGGATAGCTTTAACTTTATCTCTATCCATTTTCAGACCATCTTTGGATAATACATAACCAAGAAAAGTGGTTTCTGAAACATCAAACTCACACTTCTCTAACTTTACATATAAAATATTTTCTAATAATTTTTCCAATACTTTTTTAACATGTTCATGATGCTCTTCTAGACTATTTGAGTATATTAGAATATCATCAATATATGATATAGCAAAATCATCCAAATAATCACTAAGGACATCATTTATGAAATGTTGGAAAGTAGCTGGTGCATTCTTTAAACCAAAAGGCATGACGAGATATTCAAAATGTCCATATCTTGTTCTAAAGGCAGTTTTGTATTCATCACCCTCTTTGATTCTTACTAAATTATAAGCAGACTTTAAGTCCAATTTAGTAAAGTACTTTGCACCCTTCACTCTATCCAATAAGTCACCAATTAATGGAAGAGGATATGAATTTCTAATGGTCATATCATTAAGTTTCCTATAATCAACGCATAGTCTTAATGACCCATCTTTCTTTTTGACAAATAAAACTGGTGCTCCGGCAGGAGATTTAGATTTCCTAATGAAACCTTTTTCCAAATTTTCTTTAATATAACATTTTAATTCATCTCTCTCTGCCTCAGTTAAAGGATAAAGAGGACCATAAAACAAGTTGGAATTGTCCTTTAATCTGATTTCACAATCGTATTCACGATGTGGAGGTAAAATATTACAATTCTTTTCATTAAAAACCTCTTTAAATAATAAATATTGATTTGGGATTTCAACAGGCTTTTTATCTTTATTCAAATTATTATTTTCAGTTTTACATTTATTAATAATATTACAAGATAAATCATTACAGTTACTAACGGAATTTAATACACAAAAATTGTTATTATTAATCACTTCTTTTGAAAATGAGTATTGTTTTGGTCCAGTGACCGAATTATTATCTTTATTTAAATTATCATCAATACAATTAATATTATTACATGTACATTTAAAATTACAATTATTATTATTATTATTATTATTGCTATTTAAACTATCACTAAATTTAATTTTATTACAACTATCTAAGTTACTAATGGTTTTAACGGAGGTTCTACGGCCCCTGATATTAACAGTTTCTTCGTCATCACTAGAGTCACAACAAAAGGATTCGTCATAGTCGGAAAAACCACGGTCAATGCAAGAGGATTGTTCATTTTCGTTATCCAAGGCAGCTTCTTTCCCTTTTCTTGATGATGGCATCGATTTCTTATCCATATTGGTTGTACCCTTATTTCTCCTTTTGCCTACATTACAGTGTCGAGCACAGTATCCGGAGCTAAAGGCAATTTTTGAGGAATCATGATAATAAACTGGACAATGTTTCTCAATCCAAGGTACTCCGAGAATAACATCGACTTCGGGAATCCTTAACGAGTACAGTTGAATTACTTCGTAATGGTTCCTTAAACGGAGAATACACTTTTCGGATTCTTTTCTAACAGTGGAATTACCTTGACCAAGACCAGAAACCTTAAATGGATTCCTGATATTGTAAAACTTAATGTTATTAATTCCCGCAAATTCAGGATGAATAAAATTTAAATCAGAGCCGGAATCAATAAGGACTTTGACTTTCACTTCTTCCATATCATTTGTTTTTATATAAAAATCGATGATGTTCTTCTTTTCACTTATGTGTATTTTATATAAGTTTGAATCATTCTCAGTAACATCTTTGGTTGGTCTAATTCTTTTGACTGAAGGGGTTGAAGAACTGGCTTCTTCTTCGGAGATAGTCCTTTTAATAATCTTAACATTCTTAGGTTTTTTCCTGTTTGGACAATTGAACTGCATGTGTCCAGACTTCCCACAAGAAAAACAAACCCCTTTTTTCTTTAAATCCGATCTAGTAGTAGAAGGTTCAACGTAATTACTTCTGTGAGATGGGAAGTAATTTACGTTTTGTTGACCCTTGCTAATCCTATATAGGTCAACATCCATTGGATCGTCACGATTATAATTTCTTCTATCTTGGTGCGTCATATAATATTCGCTGATGTCATTTCTCTTAGTAAGATTTTCTATGCTAAGGACATCAGAGTAGAGACGCTCTAGCTGAGTAGGATTTGGGTTGACTATTGCTAAATGTTCACGCATTTTTGGATGTAGGCCCTTTGTGAACATATATATCTTCGCTGCTTCATTGAAATTAGAGTTTTGGCTAAAGCGTTGAAATTCATTAATATATTCAAACACTTTGCCAAACTTTCTTTGTTTTATGTTGCAAAGTCTTCCATTTGCAACAATTGTGTCATTATTGGGATCCCCGAAATTGGTACGAAGGGCAGCAATAAATTGATCATAGTTTCTTAGAATGGCGTCGTTGTTCTGTCGTAAACGAGCGGCCCATTCTAAAGGTCTGTTAACAAAGTAAGATATTAAGAAGCGAACTCTCGCTTCATCATTAGCGAATCTATCAGGGTTGGCTTCAATGGCTAGTTCAACCCTGGTCAAGAACCCATCTAGTTCTTGTCTTCTTCCTGAGAAAGTTGGAGGATCATTAACTATCCTCAAAGACGCCCCTTGACGGTCCATATTTCCGTTTAAGTGGAGGTTAGATAAAAGTTGGTTTATTTCTTCCAGTATGTTTAATATTTACTTATTTAATTTTTTACAATATTTTAATTAAGATGTCGTCGTAACTCTATCCTATCAAACGGTGTTAGACGAGCTCTTAAAAATATAGTAACAAAATTAAATACAGTACAATAGTAGATGTTGGTGGAAGATTAAATAAAGTTGATCCACAATATATACAAGTACAATGATGGACGCGGTAGATATCTCTAAAGCAAAGTAGTCGTTCTAAATGACACGGTAGCAATACCAAAACGCGGTAGATAATCCTTTATTACGCGGTAGCAAATTTCAAAGTAAGGTAGAGAGTCCCTAAAACGCGGTAGTTAGTTTCTAAACACGGTAGCAAATTTCAAAGCAAGGTAGAGAGTCCCTAAAACACGGTAGTAAAAAAAAATTTTATTAAATATGTTTTATTAAAAAAATTTTATAACGTGTTTTATTAGAACAAAGGTAATTGTTATTGTAAAAGTTTTATAAATGTAAAACAGATTATAAAATTTTTTACAATAAAACAACAACACAAAATAAAGAAAAAACAAGAAAATAAATTATATTTAAAAAAATATCTCTTTTATTAATTTTATTTAGTTATTAACTAAATAATAGTCAATAACAATTACATTGTTTTAATCAAGAAATTTTACATGTATTTATATTTTTTGTAAATTGTATTTTAATATACTATTCTATTTAATTATACATATATTCAATATAAAATAAACAAAACTAATTTAATACTAATTTAATTAAATAATAAAATGAATAAACTAAACTAAAACTAATTAAATACACTTTTGATTCAATTTGAGTGAACTGCAAATTGAATACAGTCCATGTATTACCTATATATTAATTAAATATTAATAATACTATTTATTATATATTTATAATCAAAAATGCTAATTTCAAACTACGCTAAAGTTATTAAACTAATTTTAATTAAATAAAAACTTTTTAAGATTTAATTTGAATATTTAAAATATTTAAATTTAATTATCCATTAATTTAAATATTTATCCAAATTCCATTTCTAACTTTGATATTTTAAAATTAATCTTTATTTAATTATTCCATAAAATTTATACAATAAGTTTTATAAACAATTTTTCATTAAAATATCAAAATTATTATTCAATAATTATTAATTAATTATTAAATAATTTAAAGATATACTTTATATCTTTACAGAAGCTATTTTTGATGAACTCACACCTGCTGGCTTAGCTAAAGATCAATCTATATTTTCAAGTAATTCAAACAGCAAAATTAGCAATAAAATAAACACAAAACTTTTCAATGTTGATAACTATATTTTAAGATCCCCAGCAAATATTTGCCCAGAAAATAGTAATAGTAATAGTAATAGTAATAGTAATAGTAATAGTAATAGTAATAGTAATAGTAATAGTAATAGTAATAGTAATAGTAATAGTAATAGTAATAGTAATAGTAATAGTAATAGTAATAGTAATAGTAATAGTAATAGTAATAGTAATAGTAATAGTAATAGTAATAGTAATAGTAATAGTAATAGTAATAGTAATAGTAATAGTAATAGTAATAGTAATAGTAATAGTAATAGTAATAGTAATAGTAATAGTAATAGTAATAGTAATAGTAATAGTAATAGTAATAGTAATAGTAATAGTAATAGTAATAGTAATAGTAATATAATAGTAATAGTAATAGTAATAGTAATAGTAATAGTAGTGGAAATAAAATATCGTCAAATTTTGTTTAATATAATAACGATTTTTCTGAAAATGAAGACACTTATTATAGGCATATAAATATTGATTTAAACAATTCAATTAATAATAATCAATCTCTTAATAATAATCTAAATATCTCCAATAATAATGTTAATGAAACTAATTCTATCAATAATCGAATTTATAATAATAACTTAAATGTTAATATGAATAATAATAATAATGAACACAAGAAAGTACATTTATATAATAATGATTTAACAACTAAAAATAACAATTTAGAAACACATATAAATACAACTAATATTAACAATGAAAATGAATATACACATATTAATGAAGAATCGATTAATTTAAATTTAGAATCTACTAATTATAATAATTTAAATATTACAAATGATAATAATAGTGATAATACAAATAATAAAAAACACCACTCTCAATTAGATAAATATAAATTTAAATCAGGCTCAAAAAGAAAATGTTCTTTTGGTGAAAACTTAAAATACTCTAAAAGAATTGATTCAAAATGTAATAATGATATTATCCTTTCTACTAAAAGAAAACATTTTAATCCAGACGATAATACAATTTTTAATAAAAAGATTAAAAATAATTTATACAATGTCAACAATTTACCACTTAAAAGATACAACAGTGATCATTTATCTAATCATTCTAAAAGAATAGATCTTGGTAAAAATGCAAATAATGATATTAATAACTACGTTATATGCAATATTATTACTGATACACCATTTTCATATAAACAAGCAATTAACTGTAAAGACAAGGATAAATGGATAGATGCTATTCAAAATGAACTTAATAATTTACATTCAAATAAGATTACGACTTTAGTCAAAAAACTACCACCTGGAAAAACTCCTATTACAACTAAATGGGTTTTTACAATTAAACACGATATTAAGGCAGCATATCTTAATGCTCCCCTAGATTATGACATTTATACTGTTATTCCTCCTCGTGATCCATACCATGGGAATAGTTACTGGAAACTTAATAAAGCCTTGTATGGCTTAAAACAATCTGGCCGCCAATGGAACATTACTTTTACTTTTTTCCTTAAAAATAACAAATTCATCCAATTGAATTCGGAATCTTGTATTTTTATGAAAAGAAAGGGGGAGAATATTACATGTATTATCGGACTCTACGTAGACGATTTAATTATTTCAGGATTAAATTTGAAATTAAATGGATTATAAATAGAATTAAAAATAAGTTTAAAATTTCAAAATATGAACCAATAAACTATATATTAGGAATAAAAGTTGAAGAACATAATAAAAAATATTCTATTTCACAAGAACAATTTATAAATAATATGCTACAAAAGTTTAACATTACAAATACTAGAAAAGCCAACACTCCATGCACTGGTAAAAATACTATAAACGAAAATAAAACACCATTTGATAGAACGACTTACAAAAGTGCAATCGGCTCATTAATTTATATAGCAAAATGCACAAGACCTGATATATCTTTTTCAGTAGGAAAAGCAGCTAGAAATTCAGAAAATCCTACGGTTAGTGACTGGAAAAAAGTAATGAACATTTTTAAATATTTAAATAAAACAAAAAGCTATAAAATTATTTATAATGGAAAAGGTAAGATACAAGGATATTCTGACTCCGATTTTGGAGGAGATGAAAAAGATAGAAAATCAACATCAGGAAGCATAATTCTTACGGAACAAGATCCAATTAGCTGGCAATCCAAGAAACAAACTACAGTAACAACATCAACTGCAGAAGCAGAGTACATAAGTTTAACAGAATGTTCAAAGAAAATATTATGGATTAGAAATATAATTTATGAATTGTTTAAAATAGAAAAACCGATTACAATTTTTACAGACAATTTAGCTAGCAAAACAACAATCGAAAATGGAGAACTAAATACCAAGTTAAAACACATAAGTATAAAATATCATTTTAATAAAGACAATATAAAAAAAATAAGATAAAACTGGAGTATATAAGAACAGACAAAATGCTAGCAGATATTTTAACAAAAGATGTAGATGGAATTAAAATGAAAAATTTTACAAATCAAGTTTTTAATAATTAAAGAAAAACTGATTTGAGGGGGAGTGTTAGAATATAAAAAGAATTTTATATATTATTTATTAATTAAAATTTAATATTTATTTGATAATTGATATATTATAAATATAATCTTAGTATTAATATAATTAACCTCAATGTTATGTATTTTATGTGATTAAGTATATTATTTTTATGGACTAGTTATAAATTATTCATATGATTAACCTTGTATAAAATACTATGCCACGTTGTAGTATAAAAGGTTTTATATTTCCATAAATTTATTCAATGTAATTACCTATTTATATTTACATATAAATAAACTTTAATAATAAAATTTATCACAAAATAATATTAAATAATTAATGTAAAAGTTTTACTAAACTTATGATTTAATAATTAAATAAAAGATTAAAAGATAACTGTAAAGATATATCTTTAAATATTTAATAATTAATTAATAATTGTTAAATAAAAATCTTGATATTTCAATGGAAATTATTTATAAAATTTATTCAATAAATTTTATGGAATAATTAAATAATAATTAATTTTAAAATATCAAGGTTAAGAAATGAAATTTGGATAAATATTTAAATTAATGGATAATTAAATTTAAATATTTTAAATATTCAAATTAAATCTTAAAAAAGTTTTTATTTAATTAAAATTAGTTTAATAACTTTAGCGTAGTTTTAAAATAATTTTTTTTTAATAAGAACTATATTATAAATAGTATTATTAATATTAAAATAATATATAAATAATACATGGACTGTATTTAATTTGCAGTTTACTAAAATTGAATCAAAAGTGTATTTAATTTGTTTTAGTCTAGTTTTTATTATTTTATTTATTTAAATTTGTATTAATTAGTTTTGTTTATTTTATATTAAATATATGTATAATTGAATGAAAAATATATATAATGAATGTAAATGAAAAAACACATAAATACATGTATTTTTTCCAAATTTTAAATAAACGTAGTTGTTATTGACTATTATATAATTAATAACCTTTAAAAAGAAATATTAATTGAAACTTTTATTTATTAATTTTAGTGTTTAACTTTTTTATATTTTTTGTATTTTATTGTAAAAATAATAATCAGTTTTAAAATTATTATTTTGCAATAACTAGGTTAGTAAAAAAGTTTTATTAAAATAATTTTAATTGTTTTATAAACGAATAATTATTGTGATTAAAATAATTTCCTTTTATTTTATTTAAATAATATATTAATAAAGAATATAATAATAAGATTATTTAATAGCAATACTCATTAAGTATTAATTATTGTTAATAATCTATACAAAGACTTTTAATTTCATAAACTATTCTAAACTATTTATACTATTTGTAATTTTACATTTAATAATAAAATAACTTTTCAATACATGATTATATTCATAATATATTTTATAATACTAAAACTAAACTTATTACTAATTATTGAAAATAACTATTGTTTATAATTATGTCAACTTTATTAATATATTTTTATGATAAAGAACTACTATCATTACATTCTATTCAAATTACATGTATCTAACATTTTCTTTTAGGTGTTTTTCTTTGTATTGATTAATTATTCTTATAGAATTTAAAAATATTTAATTTGCCTTTTAAATTTTGTTTTATTTATGTATTAAATCTTTCATATATATTCTAATTTTAATTTTAAAATCATTCTTCCATATGTTAAGCCTTAGTTTCTATATAATGTTTTAATTTCTTCCAATGTTTAACTAGAAACAAATATTATTTTCTTGAATTTTAAATTTTATATGTTCACTACTTCCCCCTCAAATCTAGATGTTTAGTAATAAATATTTAGATTTGAAAATGAGAAATTTAAATATCATAAAATTTCATTCATTGTTGCATCAAATTTTCATAATAATGAATAAATTTCCATAACATATACAATAAGTATTAATACCTATATAAATAATAAATAACATATTCTAATGTTTTCATTCATTTTTCTCAATTGCCTATCCTTTAAAATATCGTGAAATAATATACTTTAATGTTGTGATTATCATAAAAGATCAAACAAATAAATAAAATATTCCTCAAATATTTATTTCTTTACTTCAAATTAAAATAAGTAGATATACCAGTAAAATTATAACAAGTTAATATGGTAAGATAATGACATTTAAAATATCGATAGTTGAAGAGAATAAAGCTCTTCTAAATTATATCGAAGTTGGCTCGGTTAATTAGAATGTCAGCTAATTGGTCGGCGATCACTCACTACGTTGAAAGTGGCGATTTATATATGAGGTTTCTAAAATCACCGTAAATTAAAATTTAAAACGGCGTCACAGCATTCTTGAATGTTGGTAATAAATATATATGATGAATCAATGTCATCTAAATCTAAGGAGCCCTTACTATGAAGGTGCTACATTGTTATTGATGGGTTAGGGTTAAATATAAAATGGGATATCGGTAGAATTGTGCAATTACACATTGACATTTATGAATAAATATTTCATAATTGAATATATGGATATTTAATGATATTGTATGTAAATTGACATAATGAGTAGATCAATATCAAGTTAATTTGGAAAATCTAAAATATAGTATGTGTTTGTCAAGTCAAAAACAAAATGAATGTGAACATTATAAAAGTACTAAAGAAGGAGAAGTATTTGATGTTAGAGATTCCGCTGGTTTTTAGGTTATTATCAGAAATTGTTTCTTCTTCACATTCTTCTGGGTAATCCTTACATAAATGTATAATATCATCTACATCATCATAAAATGAACTGGTATCAACCTCAGAGATTATTTCTTGGACGTTGGAGATTCGTGTAATAGGAAGATACGTAGGGTCATATTTGAATACTTTAATTGTTCCTTCGTCTCCTCTATAACCCCATTCGTTATTTACTATTTTGGATTCCATTGCACTCGCACTAATTGTTGTCCTAGGTCCAGAAACAATACCGATATGCTCACCATTAATAATAATGTCACCAATTTTGGCTTTAGTTATATCAATAATAGGTTCAAAATATTTAACCATATTATCGAACCAATCTGTAGTACATGGTGGTCTATCAAGTTGACTTTTTGCAGCTAAGAAGGGATGTTTAGATTTTTTTAATTTATTTGACGTTCTAATATCAATGCCGGAAGCTAAAAGAATTTCGTAAACAAAAAGATTACATTTATATTCCCCAACATTAAAAAATACCTTATCATTCAATTCTGCTTGTCTTTTTTTAAATCGAAATCATACATTTGAGCCTATATTTTCCTTAGCCTTCAAATAAATAACCTTTGGTTTTTCGATATAACATAGAAAATCACTTTCTCCTGGACATAAATCTTTAAATTCACTGTATTTATTATCTATGGAATTATGTTTGAACATACATTGTTCTTCAACATTATCCTTTTTACAAGGAATAGAATCACAACATTTTATGGATTTTCCATCATTTGGACAATTGTTATCTTCGTAATGACCTCCTCTTGTAATACAAGTATTCTTCTCAATACAAATACCAATGAATCCATTTCTGTTTTTACATTGATTTTTATTTGACTTTGGAGCGCATAGTTGAACAGCACTAGTTCCCGGGCATTGGTTCTCATATCTTATGTAAGATTCTTCTGAACAGTCATCTATATTTTTACATTTTCCAGTACTTGGAAGATCTGTTCCATCTGTAAGTCTATTGATAGTTTTTATATAGCATTGAATATTTTCCCTGTCATTTTTACAAAAACCTGGATATGCTTTAGCATTGCCAGTTTGTTCATTTTTTAATATACATTGAACCTTTCTAACGCAAACACCTGTTCCGACATTATTTACATGACATTTTTGATTTTCAGCAATTACCAATGGTAGAATTAAAATTGTCAAAAAAAATATTTATAAAATATATTACTTTGCTTCTTAATCTCATTCTTTGGAGTATTTATAATATTAATATATTTGATGAAATTTAAAAACTCAATTGTAAACAATTATATAAAATAAATTTGGAGTTCACTAGATAATTTATAATTTTTGTTGTGAATAAAATAATTAAAATTGGAATTTTAATATCTTTAATATAAAATGCTAAAGTATTTAAAATATCTTGAAATTTGTTTATTTTCTAGATTTTAAAATTTTAAGTTTATATTTAAAAGGTTTAAATTTCAAATTTAAATATAATTATAAATTTGTTTATTTTTAAATTTAAGATCTAAATCTAAATTATTTCATATCTAAAATATAATATTATCAATATTCCATGTTTCTTGGGTGGGGTTTTCTTTCGCTATATAGTCATAATAATTAATTAGGCAATTTTGTGACTTAAAACTTTGAAATCTTGAAATCTCAAAACTAAATCTCTAAATTTCATAAACTTATATTGTAGGGATTAGAATTTCCAATAGTTTTCTCCTATGACATAATGTCGTGTCCGGCGGTTTGATTCATCTTTCAGAGAATCATCTGAGAGTCAATGAGAGTCATTGAGATTCTTAATCTATTAGGTGTTGGTTAATTTAGGTTTTATAATTATAACAACTTTATTAATATATTTTCATAATAAAGAACTATTATCGTTACATTCTATTCAAATTACATGTATTTATACATTTACATTATGGCTTAAATATATAATCAAATATAATACATACAAATACGTTTTAATACATTTTAATGTATGTGTCATAACGTTTCACATATTCTGACAGTAATGAATAAATTTATGGATTTTATGTAATTATTATAAATTTACCAATTTATAATAATTAAGGTTTATAATTTATATTTTATATAAGATATTTTCATAATTATAACAATAATTATTGATATTTATCCTAATCTTAATAGATGTTCTGGTTAAAAATTTCAAAAAAAATTTTTTTTTTGAAATTTTTAATTTTGGCCAATAAAATAAAATAAGAATTAAAATTTATTTTTTTTATTCCTTTAGTTTAAAAAAAAAAAAATTATTCAAATTTTAAAAATAATTGTAAAAATAATATGGAATCAATTGCCAATGCAGGGACTTGGGATTCATTGAATCCAAAATTAATGGATGATACGTAAATATTTCCTTTATTTTAATATTTTCATTTTTATGCTAATTGCTTAATTAAAATGATTATAACTTTTTTTTTATTAATGGAATAATAAAATATAACTTAATAAATATTCAAATGCAAACATAAAATTAAAGATTACAAGCATTATCATTATTGGGTTATACTCAAATGACTCCTGTTCAAGCGTCTACCATTCCTTTATTTCTTAATAGTAAGGATGTTATTGTTGAAGTAAATTTTATAATGTAAAGATTAATTTAAATAAAACATTAAATATTAAGTGTTAATATTAAATATTTAATTTATTTAAAGGCTGTTACTGGTTCTGGGAAAACTTTAGCTTTTTTAATTCCAATAATTGAAATGATAAAGAAGAGTGAAATTAAATTAAGCAAAAAAAAAATAGAAGCAATAATTATTAGTCCAACTCGGTATAAAATATTTTGACATAAACTAATAGAACATGAAAATAAAAATTGCTAATTCAATCTATTAAATCTATTAATTTAAATTATAAAAATTCATTGATTTATCAGTGAATTAGCAAAACAAATTTATGATGTATGTACTCATTTATTAGAAGCTATGGGCTGTATGGATGAAACTACCGAAAAAGTTGAAGAAATAGAAGGATTGGAATTAGATGACCAAAATAAAATTAATAATAAATTTGTAATTACTACACAATTATTCATTGGTGGTAATTCTGTTCAAGAAGATATACAAAAATTTCAAAAATTTGGTGGTAATATTATTATTGGTACTCCGGGTCGTTTAGAAGATTTACTTAAAAGACATGTAATATTTAATACTAATGATTTAGAAGTTTTAATTTTAGATGAAGCTGATAGGTATAGATGAATATATATATGCATATATAATTTTCAATAATAAATAGTGAATAATAATCATAATAGTAATAATGAATTTTAATTTTTTTAATTGTTTTATTTTAATTTTTTAATTGAAATATTTTTTTAAATATTACACATAAGATTACTTGATATGGGATTTGAAAAATCTCTTAGAAATATTTTTTTAAATCTTCCGAAACAACGTAGAACTGGTCTTTTTTCAGCAACAATGTCTGATGCCTTGACTGATTTAATAAAAGCTGGTTTAAGGAATCCTGTTAGAATTATGGTAAAGGTTGAAGATATCTCTACAAAGGATATTCAAAGAACTCCACAAAGGTGGATATTAATGCATATATTTGAATATTAATGTATATATTTTTGAATATTAATGTATATATTTAATTAAATTAAAAATTTTATGGAAAAGTTTGGATATATGCTATTTGATATGTAAAAATAATGAAAAAATAGCACAATTTTGTCATATCCTTAAAAATGAACCAGATAAAAAATTTATTGTTTATTTTGCTACCTGTTCATGTGTTGATTATTATTTCAAAGCATTAAATTCATTACCATTATTTGAAAATTATTCATTATTTTCACTTCATGGTAAAATGGATCCAAAAAGGCGAGAAAGTAAATATTAATTATTAAATGAATATGTAGCAATAAAGCTTTATATACCTTTCGTTATATTTATTTTTTATTTAATACTTGATGTTATTAGATGTTTATAAAAATTTTATAAGTGCTATTGGTTCATCAATTTTGTTATGTACTGATGTGGCAGCTCGTGGTTTAGATATTCCTGATGTTGATTGGGTTATTCAAATAGATCCTCCTCAAGATCCAAAATGTTTTGCACATCGTTGTGGTAGAACAGCAAGGTTAGGTAAAAAAGGAAAAGCTGTTGTATTTTTAACACCAAAAGAAGACACTTATGTTGGTAAACATTTTAAATAAGTATCTTATATAATATAATATAATATAATGCTTTTTTTTATTTATTTATTTCTTCAATTATATTTTTGTTTGTTTATTTTAAAGATTTTTTAAAAATAAGAAAAATACCTATGAAAGAAATTAAAAAGTATGAAGATGAAGATTTTGAAAGCACAGAAAATGAAAAAACCTCAATAATAAATTCAAAGCTAATTAATGAACAATTACTTGATAAAAATTCCAAGGATAGAGAATTATATGAAAAGGTAACAATATTTATATATTATAAATTATATTATATATGTCAAAATATTTAACCTATTATTTAATTTATTTTATTTTCATGAATAGAGTGTAAAAGCTTTTGTAAGTTGGGTTAGAGCATATAACGAACATCAAGTTTCTTTTATTTTTAGATTTAAAAATGTTGATATTGCATTAGTAGCAGAAGCATATGGTTTATTAAGAGTAAATATCATTAAAAAATATAAATTAGTATATATTTATCATTTAATGGTAACTTTTATTTTTTAACAATTATTTTTAAAGCTTCCAAGAATGCCTGAATTAAAGAATAAAAAAATTGAATATAAAGGGCTTAATATCGATGTTAGTATATAAATTAATAATTTAAGCATTTTTAAATATATAAATGTATAATAATATAAAAGTAATAATATATAAGTAATAATAACCGATAGAATATGCATATATATATTTAATGTAACTTAAAATTTATAGCCTGAAACAATAAAATATAAAGATAAAAATAGAGAAAAACAAAGACAAGCTAGATTACAAAAAGAAAAAGAAGGAAAATTAAATAATAAATCAAAAAAAGGAAAGAAAAGTGGTAAAAATGAAGCATGGTCACAAAAAAAACAATTAAAGGAAAGAAGATTAGAAAGAAGAGAAAAACGTGAAAGAAAGAGAGATGCGAAAACTCGTAATATGGTTTTAGCTATTAAAAAAGAAGAAGAAATGAAAAAAGAAGCCGAAAAAAGAAAAAAAGAAATGGAAGATGAATGGGATGAATTAAGAGAAGAAGCAAAATTGTTAAAAAAAAGAAGGAACTAAATCGACAATTACTTATTATTATAGAGAATTCAGATGATAAAATTAATTATTAATAATTTATAATCGCCCATTAATATAATCATATTATTCTTTTTATAATAGTTACTTTATTCTATTTATTTATTTAGAAAGATTTTTTATTTGATAATATGTATTAATATATAAAGCTTTTTTATAAATGAAGAATACTTTATTGTTTTTAAACTTATAAACAAATAAAATTAATAAATGTTTGAATAAGCGAATAAATATTTACTAATTATTAATAAGTAAAAGAGGCTATTATCAAATGAAAATAAAATAGATGAAATTTAATATTAAATCTGTGGTTTACATAAAATAATGTTATTAATATAAATAATATTAATTGTACATAGAAGCATTTATTTACATAATATTATGTATATATTAACTATTTAACTATAGTTTTTAGTTTTTATAATATCATAGCTTAATAAACTTGTTAATAATAATAGAGACAGCAATAATATTAATAGTAATAGTAACAATAGTAGTAATAATAGTAACAATAGTAATAGTAACAATAATAAATGTTACACAAACATAAACACTGACCAACCAGATGTCAACTACGTGATAAATATACTTGATGATTTAACCCTTGAAAACGTTTTTCCATTAGAAAATACAGAAGAAATATGTTCATGTAATTTTCTGAAATCACATGACCAAAATGAAGGTTACACAACATCAGTATGGACTTGTGATACTGGAGCAAGTGAACATATAACGAACAACAAAGGGATCTTAGAAAACTTTATTACTGAAAAAATTACTATGAGCTGTGCAAATGGCTCTTCTTGTACTTTTGAGGGCCATGATACTTACCGCGGAGCAATAAACGGAACTGAGATAGTCTTAGAAAGAGTACTTTTCTCAAATGAAGTTAATAAAAATCTTATCAGTGGAATAAAACTAACGATAGCCGGTATTAATACTCAGTTAAAGAATCAAAATGGTAAGGTTCTCTTAATTTTGTCTGACCATACAGACAAAGTTATTAGTAAACACGAACCTGACAGCAATAATGTTATTAGGATAAAATTCAATAATCTTAATCAACAATTTTGCTCCACTGAAACTTTTAACCAAGACTTATGGCACTGTCGTCTAGGTCACTACTACCAGGAAGATTTAAACAAATATTTGGAACTCAGAACGAAGGAAAATGACCAATGCCTAGATTGCAAGATATCAAAATTGAAGGCAAAATCCCATAATAAAGTTACTCCAAAAGCATCTAATATCCTGGAAACTATCCATTCTGACATCATCGGACCTATAAAACTCACATCAATAGATAATATGAAATATATCATCACATTTATTGATGAATTTAGTAGAAAATCCTGGGTTTGCTTACTCAAAGAGAAGGCCGAAGCAACTAACACAATTTTAAATTTTTTAAAATTCATAAATAATCATTTTGAAAATAATATTAAATTTTTCAAAAGTGATAACGGACATGAATTTAACAATAAAAGAATAAAGAAATATTGTAGAAAAGTCGGTATCAAGAAAATATTTTCCCCACCGTATAATCCTGAGAATAATGGTATTGCCGAGAGATTCAACCAAACCATTATCAACTCTGCGAAGACCTTAATTTTTTGGGCTTAACTTAGCTTAGATTTCTGGTCATATGCTGTAATTTATACAAATCACCTGTATAACATTACACCAAGAAAGGGAATTTCAAATTTAATACCAAATGAAATTTTCTACAATAAAACCGTAAAAATTGATAAAATCTGTAAAGATATAATATATATCTTTAGATTATTTAATAATTAATTATTAATTATTAAATAATAAATTAATATTTAGTAAAACTGATTATAAAATTTTTGAATAAATTTTATGGAATAATTTAATAATAAATTATTTTATAATAATTCCGTTAAATTTAAATTAAGATAAATATTTAAGTTTAAGGAATAAAAGAATTTTAATTAAATTTAAATATTTCAAATATTTTAAATAATTAAGATATTTTTTTAAATACTTTTTATTTAATTTTAGAATAGATTATACTTTTTTATTTAAATTTAGAATAGTTTAATAATTTTAACTTAGTTTTAAAAATAGATTTATTTATATTTCAATAGGAAATATATTAAGAATAGTGTTGATAATATTAAATTAATTTATAGAAAATACATGGGCTTTATTCAATTTTGAGTTTACTCAAATTGAATTAAAAGTATAATGAATTAGTTTAGTTTAGTTCTGTTATTTTATTATTTAATTAAATTAGTTTTGTTTATTTTATATTAAATATATGTTTATTTAAATAGAATAATATATTAGAATATAATTATGAAAAAATATAAATACATGTAATTTTTGTTTATTAAATCGATGTAATTGTTATTTTCAATTTTTTAATTATTAACTATTATATAGTTAATAATCTTTTTAAGAGTTTTAAATAAAATGATTTTTAAAATAAAAATTTAATGTTTTATTTTTTTATTTTTGTGTTAATAAAAATTGTTTTGTTTTAAGTATGAAATCTGTTTTAAATTTTATACTTTTACAAAATCAAAGTATTTGGCTGTGTATCCTACTACAGCAAGATTCAAAATAAAGCGTCTAAATTTGAAACTAATTCACAAAAAGGCATATTCTTGGGAATAAAATTCGACACAAATTGTTATATAATTATGGATACCCGTGATCAATCTATTCATTTAGTAAGAGAAACTGTTTTTCTTGAAGAGGAGCCAGGAAATTTTACGTTCAATAACCAGTATAACTGTAACACTTCTTAATTTAATTTTTTATTAATTAAGAAGCTTTGTTGATTCAACAGGTTTACACCCAAGAAAATAATTTATTTAGAAAAAATATATTTTGTTGATTTTATTTTTTTTCTTTTTATTAATTTTGTTTGTTAATAAAAACACAAAAGAAAAATTTTATATATTTTTTAATTTTACATCTATTTATATTTTTTCAATATTTAAACAATCCAATCAAAAAAATATATAATTCTAAATCTTTAATTTGATTTGATTAAATAATTTAATTAATAAAATCTAAGAAAAATAATGAAACATTAATTATGTAAAACAATTACTAATTAATTTTGTTGGAAACAGTATGAATCGAACCTATGATAGTTTGATTCATAGTCTTAGTACTCTACGACTAGGACAACTTTCTAAATTTAATAATAAATTGTAAGAAATATTTGTGGCCATAAGTTTTCCCACAAATATTTCAATTGAAACCATATATTCTGGTCACCATTTATTGGCCAGATATATGCATAACCATATATTAATGGTTATTAATTAAATAGGAAGTTTATTTGCTTTACCCAATCAAGTGGTAAAGAAAATAAACTAATATAGTTAAATAGTATAGCTAAAACTAACGTTTAATACTTTAGCGTTAGTATTAAAGTAATGTAAAGATATCAAACGCCTCTGTTTGATATCTTTAATGTAACTTAAGCCACAAGTATTATTGTTTAAGTTACACAAATTATATTCAGAAAAAGAAAATGAGACATAATTTATTTATTAATAATTAAAGTTTAAAACAAAATAAATTATTAATTTATTTTTAATGTTTAACAAGTAAATTAATATTCTCAATTTAAATCCCTAGTTTTAGTATTGTTTTTTTATAGAAATAGATAAATAATAAATGATTAATATATCAATAATACATGGGCACATATTCAAATTATATGGTACTTAATTTGAATTGCCAATTGTATTTTACTAAAAATAGTTATAGTTTAAATATTTATTAATAATTAAGATTTTAGTGTAGATTTTAAATAATAATATATAAGAAATAAATAGTTATAATATAATATAAATGTATTTAGGAAAAATATAAATAGAAGATATTTTTCATCATTTTATCGATGTAATTGTTATTATTAAAATTCTACTATAATAAAAGATATTTTATAAAACAATTTTTTATTTTAATTTTCAAATTTTTGTGTTATTGTAATAGAATAGATATCCTAATCTATTCTTTCAGTGTTCAACATTACAAGTAAATTAATACCTATAGTAATAAATAATGTATATAATTATAATTAATAAATAAAAGATATAATTAATATATAATTATTTAAGTAAACATTATCTCATAAAATCTTTATACGTTTGTTTATAATTATTTTAGTGTTATAATATTTATTTTATTTCTTTTATTATTTTATATAAAACTTTACTTGGCTATTAACTCATATAGAGAGGTAATAACTAACTTAATTAACTAAATTAATAACTTATTAACTAATAATATAAAAAAACCTTTTACATAAACAGATTCGTTACAATAACACTAACAATCATCCAAACTACAATACAAACATCAACTACTACAATATATTTGAAAGACTTAATACTGGGATTGATAACACCAATGAACAAATGGATAAGAATTTTAATGATGTCATGAATAATAACGCCACATTCGAATACTGTAATAATAATTTTTTCAACAATAACAATAATATTAATAAAAACTACGACGCCACAAATGAAAATGCCAATACAACTTTTGAAAATAAAACTAAATACAAGGATTCAGACAATAATTCAAATGTTCCAAATAATGATAATAAAACAATTTCAGGTTACATAAATGAACAGTCAAACATCAATATCCCTAAAAAACATCCATATGATTCACCACTGCTTAATGATAGCGAAAGACTGGTTTTAAATTTAGAAGAATCCACGTATACATATAAATCAGATATTCCATTTAATTACAAACAAGCCACTACGTGTTCCAATAAATCACACTGGATCAATGCAATTAGTGAAGAACTTAACAATTAATATTCTAATAAAATCATGACTTTTGTTCCCGAAATTCCCAAAGAAAGAAAATTAGTTTCCACAAAATGGGTATTCACCATCAAGAGGGATGAAAATAATAATATCACCAAATATAAAGCCAGACTCGTAGCCAGAGATTTCACTCAAGTTTACATGACCGATTTTGACTTAACCTATTCTCCAACATTAAATTCTGATAGTTTAAAGTTTATCATCTCTACTGCTGCTAAACTTAAATGGGAAATTTACCAACTGGATATTAAAGCCGCTTATCTAAACGCTAAACTTGATAAAGAAATCTACGCCACAATACCTCCCGGTGACAAGAACTACAACAAAGGATATTGGCTACTCAACAAAGCATTATATGGTCTCCGACAATCCGGAAGACAATGGTATCTTATCATTTCAAGTTTTCTCATTAATTCAGATTTCTACCAGCTTAAATCAGAACCATGTATATTTAAAAAACCTCATAACAATAATACAATATGCATTCTTGGTATTTACGTTGATGATATGATCATCTGTGGCGATATTAACATCATCGAATCCATAATAAATAAGATCAATAACAAATTTAATATTTCAAATTATGGAAAAATCCATTACTTATTAGGCATAACTGTTGAAAAATCTAGCTACTCCTATTTTATTTCGCAAAGAAATTTTATTGAAAATCTTTTACAAAACTTTGGAGTTATTAACACTAATTACGCTTATCGATGTAATACTCCATGTTGTATTGACAAGCCACAAATGCGTGATGAAAAATTAGCGCCACAACATATAAAAGTGCATTAGGATCCCTCATTTACCTTGCAAAATGCACCAGACCGGATATTTCTTTTGCAGTACACAAAGCTGCTAGATATTGTGAAAATCCTACTGTATCAGATTGGCATTGTGTCCTTATTATCCTTAAGTATTTACACAACACAATTCATTACAAACTGAAATACGACGGAAAAGGTTTTATTATATCCTATACAGATGCAGATTTTGCGGGGGACACCAAAGACAGAAAATCAACATCTGGTCATATAATACTTATGGGAAACTCTCCTATCTGCTGGTTTTCGAAAAAACAACCCATAGTTGCTACATCAACTGCAGAAGCAGAATACATTAACACCTCAGAATGTGTAAAAAAGGTCTTATGGATAAGAAACTTAATAAAGGAATTATTCAACCAAAAAATAATCATTACAATATTTACGGACAACAAATCAAGCAAAGTAATTATTGAAAATGGAGAAGCCAACCCAAAACTCAAACATATCTCAATAAAATACTACTTCAACAAGGATAATATTATAAATAAAAGAGTAAAGCTAGAATATAAGAACACAAATGATATGTTGGCTGATGCACTCACAAAAAATTTAAATTCTACAAAAATTAGAAATTTTACAGATAAAATTATTGTAAAATAATAAGTTGCACAAAAAATTAATTACTTTATTACACTTTATATTTACTTAAACTTATCTATACATTCAATAATAATCTGACAAAGTTCTATTAAAAAAAAAAATTTTTTTTATTTTATTTTATTTTATCTTATTTTATTTTATTTCATTTTATATATTTTAAAACAAAACTTCCAAACATTGAATTTCAAAATGAAATCAAGTTTGAGGGGGAATGTTAGAAAATCTCAAATTTTATTTTAAACCTTATTCATTAGTAAAATGTATTTAATATAATGTAATGTATTGATAATGTATGTATTAGAGCATAAGCCATAAATTTTAGTATAAATACAAACTTGTAATTGTTAATTAAATCTTTGTAATGAAATATTAATAAATTACCATAATAAAGTAAATATTAAAAAACCTAAAATTCTAACAGTTTCTACAATGTACAAGAATGTAATGTAAATGTACGGCAAATGTAATATCATGTAATGTAAAAGAATAATGTAAATGAATGATCCATATAGTTCCAGCCTTATAATTGGACAATTAGTTATAAAGTAAGCCTCATTAGTATAAACAGACTAGAATAAATACTATTAAAAAGGGCTTCTTGTTTAAGTTAGAATTTTCATATTTGACAACGACAGAACGTTTTAGTATTTAGACAGAATAGAAATATTGGAATGTAATAAATAAAGTTATTAATAAAACATATATTATTTAAAGTTAAATTCTTTCTTCTTTTCTACATATAATCAATAAGTTAGACACGTGTGTACATAAATATATGATATACAAATAAAAGTATGTATTTATTAATTATAATTGTTAACAATTATTTCTTTTTTTTTTTTAAAATACTAAACATCTAGTTTGTTGTCTTAGATTATATCCTTTTATTAGAATAAGAAACCTACTTAATAATAATAATAATAAAATAGAAATGCAAGGTATATATATATATTATGTAATAAGACTAAAATGATTTTAATATATATATATATATATATATTTTCAAAGTTAAAATTTTCTAAAAATAGCAATTTCAAAAGTATAATTATACTAATTGCATAAATTCCTATGTATATTTTTTTTAATTTTTTTTAATTACTGAATTCATTATAAAAAGCCCTTGAACAATGGGTTAATAGCTCTAATAATGCAATTGAAATTTCTCTTGGTAACTTATTAATTTATTTCTTTTAATTTAAATTAAATTTTGGCATAAATAATAATTTTATTTTTCAGTTAAGGCAAATGAAATATTAAATGAAGAAAATAAAATTGATTATTTAAAAAAAAATTCATTTCATCCTTCATTTTCATATCCATTATTCGGGTTTGAGGAAAAAATTTATGGTTATAAAAATTTAAAAATTCAAGTTAGTATAATATAAAATTAAATAATATTGAAAACAAATCAACATATAATAATAATTTTTACTTTATTTTAATAATAATATTTAATAAATAAGTTATTTTATTGTTCAGGTTCACTTGACACATATTTCCACATTGATTATGATCAAAAAATAGATCCAGAAAAAATTAAAAATACAATTGAACTTCCTATTAATATAACTGCAATACCACCGGCAGAAGATGTAAAAAGTAAAATTCTGCCTCATTTAAAAGGTAAATAAAACTTTTCTCAATAGCAAATATTAAAATATTTTGTACTATAATAATATTATTAATTATAACGTTTTTTTACACTTAACAATAACAATAAGAATCATATACTTCAAGTTTAGATGAATTTTTACATTTAGTAGAAATAAAAGCAAAAACATTTAAACCTTATGGTGAAAAAGTATCAGAATATAGACTAGAAAATGAAGATGATTCAATAGTTTATGAATATTATAAAGTAAAGTTTTTTATTGTATTATATATTATATTCATATTTCTTCCATAATAAAATAATTAATATATAATTAATATGAAAATAAAGTGTTCATTAAACACACCAGAATTTAAAAAATATCATAGAAGATTACAACTTTTTTTATTATGGACCATTGAAGGAGCTTCATACATTGATGAAACTGATAAAAAATGGATTATTTATACGCTGTAAAATATTATTATACTTTGTTTATATATTAATTTTTATCATTATAATCATTATAATCATTATAATTAATAACAAATTATAAAACATTAAATAGTTATCAAAAAGTAAATACTGGCGAATATGTTACATATAATTTAGTTGGTTATTGTACTTGCTACCCGTTCTATGTATACCCAGATAAAATAAAAATGAGAATTAGGTATACAAATTAAAATAAATATTTTTTATTTTATAATTATGATTTAAAAAATATTTTAATAATTAATAATATTGTTACTCCTTTTTTAATAGTCAATTTTTAATCATGCCCCCATATCAAAGAAAGAGACATGGAGGTATATTCATATCATTTAAATTTATATATTAACTCCTTAATAAATGTATTATTATTTATTGTTTAAAAAACCCTTGGATATTAATTTCATAATTGAATATATAAATTGCTAAATAATAATAATAATAACAAAAAAATATACAGAAAAATTATATCAAAAGTTATATGAAATATATTCTCAAGATAAGCAAATTGCATGTATTAATGGTAATTAATTAAAATTAAATGGTATAACATATATATAGCCGACATCCTATTATAATAGAATATTATAATAATTATAAAACTATAATATAACATAAAAATTAATAGTTGAAGATCCAAATGAAAATTTTTCTGATATGAGAGATATAATTGATTTAAGACTTTTATTATCTACGAACATTTTTGACAACCTGGAAGCACCTGTACCTGTTTATCACCCAATTTTACTAAAAATCCAAAATGATTATAAATTTAGTAAGGTAAATATTAAAAACAATAATAAATAACTAATATTGTGTTATTTATTAATTATTATTTATTATAATGCTATGATTTAATTACTAAAGAGACAATCTCACAGATATCTTGAAATAATGTTATTAAAAAAACTTCAAAGTAATGATCCTAAAAAGGTAAAGAAGTATCGTTTACAAGTAAAGCGTAGAATTTTTAAACAAAATTATGTAAGCAAATATATTAAAAAATATTACATATTATATTGGTATTCTGATTAATATCTAATATTATAATAATTTTATGTTTTTAAATATAAAATAGGATGTTATTAGTCAAATGGAAAAGAATGAAAGATATGAAAAATTAGAAGAAACTTATCAATCTTTAATAAATGAATATAAATATTTGTTATCAAAAATCTAAATATTTTATGTTTATGCTAAATTATAAATAACTTTAAAATAATTTATTTTTAAAATAATCTTTATTATAATTATTATTATTATTATTATTATTATTATTATTAATGAACGACAAAAAATAGCATAATATTAAATAAATAATTATTTTATTAAACATTTTCTTTTGACCTTTCCATGTCATATCTAAAACATGGTATAGAAAGAGACAAATCTTGAATATTAAGATATTTTGAGTATTATTAGTAATAATATAAATTATATAATTTAATAATTGATCTTATTAGTTGTTCTTTTTTACTGCATATTAATATAATATTAATATAACATTTCTTTTTTTTTTTTTTTTTAATATAAATTTAGAATTTATTGTTTCAATAAAATTTTTATATTTTTTTCTTTACATTTTATTTCATTCTGTATTTAACTTTTATAGACAAATATTAAACAGATATAGAAGTAGATTTTTCAAACCTTGAAAAAAGTTTTTGTTTATAAAATATTTACTAATGGAGACAATACTAGCTTTATCAGCTTAACAAAGATTGGATTTAAGTTTAATCTAAACATTTTTGATATTATGGAATTTATGGAAACATACTTTTATATATTCATGTTAAATATTTATGATATGAAATTAATATGTCTAGCTACATATTAGCCATATTTAAAATATATAATTTCATATTTAAAAATTTATGTATAATATTTCATAATAATAATATAATAATTGATATATATTATAATACATTATTTATATATTAGTTATAGAATTCATGTACATATTCCATTATATTCTCATATATTAATATTATATATTAGTATTAATTTTATTGTAATACTTATTTGTATTACATTACCTTTCCTTATATAGTAATATTTCATATAAAATGTAAAATATATTATATTATATCCTATTTAATTATTATTCATATATTATAAATACATTACATTATATAATTGATATTCAATTATATTATAGGAATTTTATAATATAAAAATATCCATGTAAAAATAATTAATAATGAGAGAAGAGTTTTAATAATTGATAAGAAAAGATTATAAGTGAAATTATTAATAAGAGAAGTTAATAATAATAATAAAATATTTTCACCTAATATAATAAATTATAAATAAACTAATATTAAATTACTACAACATAAAAGAAACATATTGTAACGAATTGATAACGGATTGGTAGTTATATTACAACTTTTTAACTACTTCTTCTGTTATCTTATATTGCTTTATCTCGACAGTTATTGTACGAACTTTAACAATATCTACTAGTTTTATTTAATAGATTTAATTTGTTTTATAATCTTAATAGTTTTATTATTTTAATAATATTTATATAGAATAATAACACCAGATTTATTCCATAAAATATTATTTATTATTAACACAATAATTACAAATTAGACAAGTTTAATTTCGTTTTTATATTTTCTTTTATTTATTGTTTTTCACTCTTTTTAACAATAATTCTTATTATATAAAAACTTATTTTTGTCTTCTAAATATTATTATGTATTATTTAATTAACTATATTAATTATTATTAAAACTTTTACTTCTTATTAATAGTCTAAGTCTTCTTATTTTGTACTAAAAAATATTATTTTTTATATTAAAAATTATTTTTATAATTTAACCCAATCAAATATATAAATTTATAAAATATTTGATTTTATGTAAATTATAATTTTTATATAAAATTATTTAATTATTTTTATAATAAAATATTCTACTAATATCAAATTTATAATATATTTATAATTATTATTTATCAGAATTGATACAATAGAGAATATTATCTTAATTCTATATTTTACTATAGAAAGTGATAATATCTGTATCTAAAAAAAATATTTAATAAATAAAAATAAAGAAAATAAAAATAAATGATTTTTATACTTGTTCATTTTCAAGTATTAGTTTTATAAAATAAAGTTTATTTAATTATAAAATTATATCATTATTTAATAATTCTAGTATTATTAAATAAAAAAAATGTATGTTTTATATTCTAATTTTCAGGGATTATTAGTAACCTTTTTAAAAATAAGTTTTATTATAAAATCATTTTTGAATTTAATATTTAAAAATATATATCTAATTTTTCACTCTGGATTATTAGGAACATCTTTTAAAATGAATGTTTTCTATTACTATTTATACAAAATTATTATTTTAAAGTATAATTATAAACAAATATAGACTATTTAATTTAAAAATAAATAAACAATTAAATAAACAAAAAGTTTACATTTATAATTTTTAATTTAATAATTTTATACATGTTAAATATTTTAATTTTTATCTGTGTTTAAATTATTGTTATTATTATTATGATTATTATTAATTTATAATTTATAGATTTAATTATTTATCAGAATCGTTGTAAAAGGTTTATTATAAAATTAGTTAATAAGTTATCACTATTTAGTTAATTAAGTTAGTTATTACCTCTTTATACGAGTTAATAACTAAATAAAGTTTTATAAAAAATAATAAAAGAACTAAAATAAATATTATAACACAAAAATAAATATAAATATATATAAATATTATTATGAAATAAATTTACTTAAATAATTATTTTTAATTACATCTTTTATTTATTATTTATAATTATCATACATTAATTGTTATTATAATTATTAATTTACTTTAATACTAATGCTAAAGTATTTAGCGTTTGTTTACACTATTCTATTTAACTATTCTAGTTTATTTCCTTTACCACTTGATTGGGTAAGGCAAATAAACTTCCTATTTAATTAATAACCATTAATATATGATTATGCATATATCTGGCCAATAGATGGTAACCAGAATATATGGTTTCAATTGAAATATTTGTGGGCAAACTTATGGCCACGAATATTTCTTACAATCGTAGAAATAATGAAATTGTCTTAGTGGTTAGTAACTAAGACTTTGGTCCGAATGTCTTGAGTTTGAGACCTCTAAATTACTTTATTTATTTTATTTTAATTTTTTATTTTGATTTTTTACTAACACGAAATTCTTTAATTGGTTAAGAAATTTAAGTTGTAAAAAATCTTTTAAATTAATTTTAAAATTTTTATATAAATACGAGTGAATTTTTCTAAATAATTTAAGAAAAGTGAGTTTTTATTAATTAATAAATTATTGTTAAACACTAACCTATTAAGTTAGAAATTGTGTGTTTTTAATAATAATTTTAAATATTAATAATTAACAGTAATTAAAAGTGTTTTATATTTACTAGGTTATTTTGGTAAATTATTATAAATTTCTTTTATTGTTAAGAACACATTTCTTTACAATAAAAACTCCTTATAATGATAGACTTAATACCTTAGTGTTAAAGAAATAGTTATAGATAAAATTTATGCTTTATTATTGAAGCTTTTCTTTCAAAAACACATTAAAAAAATATATAATAATAATAAAATTAACATATAAAATAATAAAATGTAAAAGGTTTTATATATCAAAACAGATTATAAAATTTTTACAATAAAACACTAAACACAAAATAAATAAAAAAGAGACAAGAAAATAAATTATATTTAAAATATTTCTTTTGTTATTTTTATTTAGTTATTAACTAAATAATAGTCAATAACAATTACATTGTTTTAATCAAGAAATTTTACATGTATTTATAATTTTTGTAAATTATATTTTAATATACTATTCTATTTAATTATGTAATGAGGTATATCTAATGATAAGGGTTAGACTAGAAAATCATTAAGGTTAGATTAATGAAAATTTCATAATTATATTTTTATAACCAATCATTAAGTAATTAATTCACTTATCAAATTGTATTAAAAAAAAAAAAAATAATTTTCATGTATAAAAGAGAGAATAAGAAAGATAAAATAGTTCTTTAGTGTTTTTATTAATAATTAATAAAAATTAGTTTTTTTTTTGTTTCGTCTTTAGTTTGATAATACACTGACCTAGCGAGTTAGTCGTATTATAATAATAAATTTAATAAATAAACATTATTAAAAAAAAATACATATATTTGATACATTGGAGTGTGTGTGTTTATTATTATAATATTTCGTTACAAATTACACATATATTCAATATAAAATAAACAAAACTAATTTAATACTAATTTAATTAAATAATAAAATAATAAAACTAAACTAAAACTAATTAAATACACTTTTGATTCAATTTGAGTAAACTACAAATTGAATACAGTCCATGTATTACCTATATATTAATTAAATATTAATAATATTATTTATTATATATTTGCTATTAAAAAATGCTAATTTAAAACTACACTAAAATTATTAAATTAATTTTAATTAAATAAAAACTTTTTAAGATTTAATTTGAATATTTAAAATATTTAAATTTAATTATCCATTAATTTAAATATTTATCCAATTTTTATTTCTAACTTTGATATTTTAAAATTAATCTTTATTTAATTATTCCATAAAATTTATACAATAAATTTTATAAACCATTTTTCATTAAAATATCAAAATTATTATTCAATAATTATTAATTAATTATTAAATAATTTAAAGATATATTTTATATCTTTACATAAAATAGTTAAAATTTATTATAAAAGTAAGAATATATTTTAAAATTACTTTTTTATTATAAAATACCTCATCTGGAATTTTGTTTTTTATACCTTTATGCGAAGCCATGTCGTATAAAATGTTTGCATATCTAGTAACATAGTCCCAGAAATTTGTATTAACTCTAGCCCATTTTAGTAGAGTTTTCCCACAATTAACTAAAGTTCTGTTAAATCGTTCGGCAATTCCATTATTTTCTGGGTTATGAGGTGGAGAAAAAATTTTAGTAATACCTTTCTTTAAGAAGTAATTTTTGATTTTATCATTGTTATATTCAGTTCCTTGATCTGTTCTGAAAACTTTAATGTTTTTCCTAAAGCGATTATTTAAATATGTGAGAAAATTAATTGTTGTTTTTGTTATTTCCTTTTTGTCTCTTAATAAGAAAATCCAACTTTTCCTTGAAAATTCATCAATAAAAGTAAGAATATATTTCTTTCCAGTAATTGATTCTTCAATAGAGCCCATGACATCTGAATGAATAACTTCTAATACTTGGGTAGCTTTTGGAGTATTATCATTATGTGGTTTCCTATTTATTTTAGCAATATTGCAGTATAAACATTTGATTGGCTTAATATTATGTACTTCTAAATATTTTTCTAGGTTGTCATGATAAAAATGTCCCAACCTACGATGCCATAATAACTTACTTTCATCATTTAGTTTTGATGAATTATTTTGTTGTATACTTGAAATACATAATTTTGAAGTATTTATATTCTTTGACACAATTTGTATAATATTGTTTTCATTCGCTTTAAATCTTCCAATAAATTTGTTATTATTTTTATTTTTATTTTTTATTTTTAAACTTAAATAGGCATTATTCCTTTTTTCAGTAATTGTAACGAATACTAGAAATAACTAAATTGTCTTAGTGGTTAGTAGCTAAGACTTTGAGTCTGAATGACACTAGTTCGAGACCTCATAGATACTATTTTAAAAAAATTATAATTTTATTTTATTTTATTTTATTTTTAAATTTTATTTTATATGAAGATTATTGATTGGTTAAGAATTTTAAGTTGAAAAAATTTTATAAATTAATTTAAAAAATTTTTAGTATAAATACGAGTGAATTTTCCCAAATATTTTAAAGAATCGAGATTTTATTAATAAATAATTATATTATTAAACACTAACTTATTAAGTTAAATTCTATGTGTTTTTAATGATATTTTTATAAATTAATAATTTACAGAATATTTTAAAGTGTTAATATTACTAAGTTATTTAGTAAATATTATAATTTGTTTTATTGTTAAAGACACATTTCTTTACAATAAAATCTCCTTATAATATAAAAGCTTAATACCTTAGTGTTTAAGAAATTGTTATAGATAAAACTTTTAAGTTTTATTGTTGAAGCTTTTCTTTAAAGAAATATTTTTACTTAAAGTAGTAGAATTAGTACGCTTTAGAAGCGGTATATAATTCAAACTATAAAAAGTAAAAGATTAACGGGATCGAGTTTAACCTGTACAATAATTGGGTTGGCAGGCTCTGAGCTATTCTACTTTGAATAAGGAAGTAGGAGAATCCGAGGTACACCACGTACAAGACGCTGTAATAAGCAAGCTGGCGTGAGATTTATAGTTGTATACTATCTTTTGCTGTTTGATTATAGACCGGAAAATAGCCGGAAATGCCTTACTTTAATAAAATAATATTTCTTAATACATTTTAAAATTAAGTTTTCTAATAAAACAATTTCTAATTTTTAATTATAATTATTAATTGTTAAGACAATTTATTAAAATTGTAATAATATAAAATAATATTCTTTATAACTCCTTTAGCGTGAGAAGTTAAACTCTTATACATAATACTTCTACGTTCGGATAAGGTTGATATAGGGAAAGAAAACCTGTAATAATTTTTATTGCTAACAATAAGTTAGACACTAAAAAAAAAATTTTTACACCGTTCCTTTCTTTTATTAATTTAATTAATATTAACAATCGACTTTATACGTGTTATCGTGAAGAGCTACGAAGGACTTATTATAAAGAATAAAACAGGTTATATATTTGATGGTTTAACACTATATAATCTGGTTTATATTATTATTTAATAAAAAGATTTACTCAATTAATAAATATAATTAAATACTTTATTCTATTATTTTTACAAATTTATTAAAGCTTATTAAAGAAAACATCATAAGTACTATGGAAGAGAACGAAAACAACCACATGGATAATAATAATATTTTCGAAAACGCAACTCTTAAGGATGGTTTTGCAGGGGATCGCAGGTATTTGAAGGGTTTCTTAGCTAAGGTGGAGCTAGTGTTTATGCTATATCCTGAACGGTATCAAGACGACGCAACCAAAATTCTCTATATAATATCAAGACTTTATGGGAACGCTATGAATTGGGCTGCTACTCTTATAAACAACCATGATCCGTGTCTTAATAACTACCAAGATTTTGTTGACAGATTTAAGGCTTTTTATGGTTATAACGATGCTACCTATGTTGCAAATCAAATGCTTAGAACCTTAAAACAACGCCGATTAGGAGGAATTAGAGGCTATATCTTGGAATTTAACCGCTATGCTGATGAATCAAACTGGAATGAACAAGCCAAAATGGATGCATTTATAGCTGGCCTTAATCAACAAGTTGCAGTTCGTATTTTGGAAATGTTTCCGGGTCCTAGGGATCTTCTTTCATTACAGACTATTGCTTCAAGAATCGATTCAAGATTATCTACACACCATACCTTTTTCCCTTCTGGTTCAAACAATGACCAAAACCGAAAGAAAAGATCTTTTCATCACTCTTCAAAAATAACAAAGTCCATTACAAACAGGAATAACCATGGCCCTATCTCAAACGAAGAAAAGGAAAGAAGAAAGAAAGAAAATCTTTGTGTGTATTGTGGTGCTTCAAGTCATAAGCTTAATAATTGTCCAAAAAGAAAGAATAAAGATCGTGAAAATCCTTCACTAATATCTATTCCCACACTTATATCCGCTCCTAAAGAAGAAAACAAAACTCATAATAAAATGACAACTAAATTTAAACTTTCTTATGAACTAAATACGGATATTCTTATTGACTCAGGATCCAAACTTAATTTAATTGATGTAGATTACTGTAACGATAATAACATTCCTTATCATGATGATGGTAACCTCCCAAATATCGTTGGTATCGGTGGTCGACAATCTCTTTTTGGAATTACATCTCCTTTGAATCTTCGCTACAAAGATCATCTCTGTCGAACACAATTCTATGTAACTGATCTACCTTATTATCCTTGTATTCTTGGAATAGACTGGCTTAAAGAACACAATCCTTCTATCGATTTCACAAAGAACAAAATTTCATTTGTATCCGATTACTGTTATAATCGTTGTATAACACTCTCCAATAATGTCTCTGAATTTCCTGAAGAAAGATCTGCTTTTCCTGCAATGGAAGATCCTTCCTACGAACCTCCGCATGATTCATTCGCTTACCCTATATTTGTCGATAAACAAAACATCCAATCTCAAAACGAAACTAATCGTACTTGTACTATTCTCTGTTCGGGTTCTTCAAAAAATATTAACAATTCTGTTTCTAAGAAGTCTTCTGTTAACTTTTCTACTTCGTCTCTCTCAAATCAAGAACCAACTTCTGTTTTGACTTCTTTTTCTGATTCTAATATTCATTCCAATTCTATTCTCAAATCCGATTCAAACTCTAAATCAGAACCCAATTCTTCTATTATACTTCCGGATGTTCTCTCTGACTTTGCTGATGTCTTCAATGAATCTAATGCTGAAAAACTTCCTCCACACCGTCCATACGATTGTGAAATAAAACTCAAAGAAAATTCAAAACTGTTTTATGGACCGATTTATCCCTTAACAGAAACCGAATCAATTGCTTTAGAAGAATATATAAAAGAAAATCTCAAGAAAGGATTTATTAGAAAATCAAAATCGCCTGCGGGAGCTCCTATTCTGTTTGTACCTAAGAAAAACGGTCAACTTCGTATGTGTGTTGACTATCGCCAATTAAACTCCATAACTATTCGTGATTCTTATCCCCTTCCTCTTATACAAGATATGCTTGAACATCTTGGAAAAGGGAAGATTTTCTCAAAATTGGATCTTCGTTCTGCCTATAACTTGGTCAGGATTAAAAGTGGTGATGAATATAAAACCGCTTTTACTTGCAAGTTAGGTCATTTTGAATACTGCGTGATGCCTTTTGGGTTGAAAAATGCACCTGCTGTTTTTCAACATTTCATTAATGATGTTCTTGAAGACGTTCTTGGTAAATTCGCTTTCTCTTACATAGATGATATTATTATTTTTTCCTCGGATTATAAATCTCATATTTCTCATGTCAAAACTGTTTTGAAACTCCTGAGGGATACTGGGCTCTATGCTAAATTGGAAAAATGCGAGTTTTTTGTTTCTTTTATTGATTTCCTTGGTCATAGGATTTCTACTGATGGTATTCACATGGACCCAAATAAAGTTTCTTCTATTTTAAACTGGCCTACTCCATCTAATGTTAAAGAGGTTCAATCTTTTCTTGGTCTTGCGAACTACTACCGTCGATTTATTCCAAATTTTGCAAAGATCGCTCATCCTTTGCATAAACTTTTGAAGAAAAATGTTAAATTTGTATGGTCTAAAGAAGCTCAAGATGCTTTCGATTCACTCAAGTCCTTATTTGTTTCTGCTCCTGTTCTTATATTTCCTAATCGTGAACTTCCGTTCATAGTCGAAACTGATTCAAGTAACTTTGCCATTGGTGCTATTCTCTCGCAAGTCTCTCCAATTGATAATATGACACATCCAGTTGCTTTCTTTTCTCGCTCTCTTACTGGTCCTGAACGTAATTATCCAATATATGATAAAGAGCTCTTAGCTATCGTTGCTGCTCTTGAAACATGGCGTCATCTACTTAAAGGCTCTTCTTCTACTTTTAAGATTTACTCGGATCATCGAAATTTACTCTATCAAAAGAAACCTGAAAAAATGTCTCAACGTCTTGTTCGCTGGGCTTTGTTTCTCTCTGAATTTAACTTTGTTATTATTTATCGTTCTGGTTCTTCTAACGGTAAGCCTGATGCCCTATCTCGTCGTCCTGATTATGCTATCAATTCGAATTCCTCTTCTGATGTTCCTTTTAATGTTCTTCGCCCTGAAAACTTTTGTGCCATTGTGACTTCTGTTTCGTCCATTAGTGATTCTTTTCTTTCCGAATATATAAATGATGACTTTTACAATAAAACCTGTGAATATCTTGATTGTAGGAAACCTCCAATACCTCACCCTCAAATTGACAAATTTTCCTTAAGCAATAGTTTTCTCCTTTTTACTGACAGAATCTATGTTCCTCCTAATTGTCGTCTTTCAATTCTTAAACTCTGTCACGACTCTCCTTCAGCTGGTCATTTCGGAATAAAGAAAACATCTTCTCTTATTGCTAGAGACTTCTGGTGGCCTTCTATTTCTTCTGATGTTAAAGACTACGTTCGTTCTTGTGAAGTTTGTTGTCGTTCAAAAACCTTTCGTCATAAACCTTATGGTCTTCTGAATCCTCTTGATATTGCTGAGCGTCCTTGGTCATCCATTTCAATGGATTTCATTACAGATTTGCCTTCATCTTCTGGTTTCACTTGCATTCTTGTTGTTGATCGTCTTACAAAAATGGTTCATCTCATTCCGTTCAAAAGTATTCCTTCCGCCGCCGAAACAGCCACAGCCTTTATTGATAATATTTTCCGTCTTCATGGCCTACCTGAATCTATTGTCTCGGATAGAGGTTCTCAATTTACCTCTAAATTCTTCCAATCCATCTGTTCCTCCCTTGGCATTGAACTTAAGTTGTCTACTCCATTTCATCATCAATCAAACGGTCAGACGGAGAGGGTGAACTCCGTTATAGAACAATATTTAAGATGTTTCTCAAATTATAAAGGTTCAAATTGGAAAAGTTTTCTTAGTCTTGCAGAATTTAGTTATAACAACGTGGTTCAAGAATCATCCAAATTTTCTCCATTCTTTTTGAATTACGGCTTTCATCCAAAATATTCACCAGTTATTCCAGACCTATCTAAAGTCCCAAGAGCAGAAGAGTTTACAAGAGATTTTAAAACTTTAATTAATACCTTAAAAGAAAATTTAAAATCTGCCATGGAAACCCAGAAGAAGCATGCTGACAAACGTAGAAAAGAAGCTCCGAATTTTAAAGTTGGTGACAAAGTTTGGCTGGATAGTTCTTTAATTATCCACAAAGGAAATAAAAAATTTAAGCCAAGAAAACTCGGCCCATACAAAATCTTGGAAAAAATATCAAATGTTACATTTAAATTAAGTCTCCCAAAATCTATTAAGATTCATCCAGTTATTCATGTATCCAATCTCGAGAAATATGTCGAAGATAAATTTGGAAGATCTCAACCACCACCGCCACCTATTACCGTTGACAATAAAGAAGAATACGAAGTTGAAGAAATTCTGGATAAAAGAAGACATTACGGAAAAATACAATACCTGATTAAATGGAAAGGGTATTCAATCAATGAAGCTTCGTGGGAGCCTGAAGAAAATCTAAATTGCAAGGGGCTACTTAAAAAATTTAATAGAAAGAAATAAAAAATAGTTAAAAAATTCAAATTATATTTATTATTAATATTAAAATCACAATTATTATTATTATCAAAACTTATTAATATCATTATCAATATCAATTTTATTATTAAACAATTTATTAATATCAAATTTATCAATATTTTATTTTTAACTTTAGTAATATTAAAAAAAAAAAAAAAGTATTTTATTATATTAAATGTATTTTTATAATTAAGAAAATTCACTCCTTAGTTTAGTTTATTAAAAAAGAAAAACATATATTTAAATATTAAAATTCTAGATTCGTCTGGTATCCGAATCCTGGAGGAGGACCATGTAACGAATACTAGAAATAACTAAATTGTCTTAGTGGTTAGTAGCTAAGACTTTGAGTCTGAATGACACTAGTTCGAGACCTCATAGATACTATTTTAAAAAAATTATAATTTTATTTTATTTTATTTTATTTTTAAATTTTATTTTATATGAAGATTATTGATTGGTTAAGAATTTTAAGTTGAAAAAATTTTATAAATTAATTTAAAAAATTTTTAGTATAAATACGAGTGAATTTTCCCAAATATTTTAAAGAATCGAGATTTTATTAATAAATAATTATATTATTAAACACTAACTTATTAAGTTAAATTCTATGTGTTTTTAATGATATTTTTATAAATTAATAATTTACAGAATATTTTAAAGTGTTAATATTACTAAGTTATTTAGTAAATATTATAATTTGTTTTATTGTTAAAGACACATTTCTTTACAGTAATATTGTTTATAATTCCATTTTTAGCTAATTTAATTCCACTTAAAAAATTCTTTTTGATTTGATCAGAGTGGAAAACATTATTTAAGATAATTCTTTTATTATTAATTGTTCCAATATAAGAACCGTATCCTGAAAATTTGCATAATGTATTATTTGCACACTTCATTTTGATTTCTTTTTCGATAAAATTAACAAGAATATCTTTGTTGCAAGTTATATGTTCCGATGCTCCAGTGTCAAAAGTCCATACAGTTTTATTTTTTAATGCATCGTATTCAAAGTTATTTAATTGAAATTCTTGAGGATTTTTAGCATTAGTAAATTCTTCCTTTTTATTGTGATTATTTATTTTTTCGAAACTAGAAAAGTCTTTATCATACATTTTCCTTAATTCATCGAAACTTACATTATCATGTTTATCTTCTTCATAATATTCAATATTTGAAAAATTTCATGAAGGTTTTTGTAAAGATATAAAATATATCTTTAAATTATTCAATAATTAATTAATAATTATTAAATAGTAATTTTGATGTAATTGCCTATTTATATTTCTATATAAATAAACTTTAATAATAAAATTTATCACAAAACAATAATAAATAAATAAATAGATAAATAAATAGATAAATAAATAGATAAATAAATAAATAAATAAATAAATAAATAAATAAATAAATAAAAAAATAAATAAATAAATAAATAAATAAATAAATAAATAAAAAAATAAATAAATAAATAAATAAATAAATAAATAAAAAAATAAATAAATAAATAAATAAATAAATAAATAAATAAATAAATAAATAAATAAATAAATAAATAAATAAATAAATAAATAAATAAATAAATAAATAAATAAATAAATAAATAAATAAATAAATAAATAAATAAATAAATAAATAAATAATCCATAAATTTTTTTTTTTTATTAATTGAATTACCTATATATGTTTAGAATATAAATAAAGTAATTTTAAATGTTAAATTCAACTTATTTAGAAAAGTTTATTGATAAATATAATATTTTTGCTAATATTGACAAGTTATTTATTAAAAAGGTAAATGATATAAAAGATTTTTTAGAAAATAATGTTCCTGATTTAAAGCCTTTAACAATATCCATACCAGATGTAAATTATAATAATTTAATGATACAGAAGGGATATTATTACATTTCGTTTAAACATGGTCAATATGAAATAAAAATACCTTCACCAATTAATGGAATCTTTATAATTGATGGTGTTGAAAAAGTTATTATATCACAAGAAATTTTTTGTACACCTTGTTTTGTTTATGAAGATGATTTTATAGAATATAAGGAATGTAATACATATGGAAAATTTCAATCACTTCAAATGTTTTCTGATTACAAGTATATAGAATATTTAAAAAGAGTTATAAATAATAAAAGTTCTTCTAACTCTAAAAATGAACATACTAATATAGAAGTTAACTATACTTTTTCTAATAAAGATCGTAAAAATAAACTTTTGAAATTCAAGAGACATGTTTATTTAGATATAAGAATTTATTTTTCATTATTTTTTCAACTATTAAGAATTAAGGGTATTAAATCAATTGAAAAACAAAATGTTTCATTGTTATATATTCTTCATTATTTAAAACCAGAACTTCCTCTAGAAAAAATTAAAGAATGTATTATTTCTACTGTTCTTGGGAATAATATACCTGAAAATATCGAAATTATTATTCCAGAATTATTCCCTGATGAAACTCTTGACATTATTATATCTCGTAGAAAAGAGTCGAAAGAAAAAATATTATCAATTATTAATAAAATTATTGATAGTTATTTTCCTCCTGATTCACTGCATTCAAATGAAGAAAATAATAATACTAAATTTTTTACATATTTAACAATGGCGAGAGCATTATTTAATAATCAAAAAAAGCATTATAATAATCGTATAGATACTTTTCCATATTCTCTATCTCGTTTCATAAAATATTTTACGATGGAAAATAAGAATTTACCTTTAAATAAATTTGTTAATGAATTAAATTTTAAATTGTATAATAATATTAAAGTTGGAAATGTTCGATCCTATTTTAGAGATTATTCAGCAATAGCAATACAAACTCTTAGTAAACGTTCTTATTATGATAAATTGTCACATTTGCGAAGAGTCCAAATTCCTATTAATAAGGAAAGTGAAAACAATGAATTACGAATGTCTTATGATTATGGTTATTTTTGCCCTTTCGAAACACCAGAATCAAAGGATGTTGGACTTGTAAAATATTTTGGATTATCCGTTTTAGTAGCACCGGATTTCTCAATAGATAAAGAAGTATTAAAGCAATTTGTTTATGATAATATGACTTATTCAAAGGAAAAAAAAGAATACCCAGTTTTACTTAACACAAGATTTATTGGATTTACAACTAATGACTTAGTGGAGTATACATATAAAGAATTAAAATTGAAATATCCATTTATCAGTTGTTTATTTGACGAGGTTGCATATTATATATTTACAGACGAAGGAAGAATTGTAAGACCAATTAAAGTTATAAAAAATAATATTGAAATAGGTATTAGATTTATTGATATTGCTGAGTATAAATGTAATGTTGAATACAAGTATGAAGAAATAGATCCTAATTTTGTTTTTGGTTTAATTAGTGCACTTTCACCATTTCCTGGGAATAGTCATGTACCAAGACTTACCTTCCAAGCCGGTATGACTAAACAATGTATGACTAATGATAGCACAATATTCCGATACAATGATAATTCAAGAAAATTAATTAATGCTCAACGTCCTTTCTGTATGACAAGGTTGGAATCTATTTTATCACGAAGACTATGTAATTATCATTCACTAAATATACTAAATAATAATTTTAATGGTAATTTAAATAGTGAATTATTTTTTAATTTAGTCGATGAAAATGATGATTTAAAAATCAATATGAAAAAAAAAGAAATAAATAATTCTGAAATTAATGATATTAATTTAAAAAACTTATCAAATAATTATAAATTGGAAAAGAATATTTCATTAAATAATGAAGAATTCAGAAAACGTATTGGAATACTTTCAAATATTAATATTGAAAAGGATGAAAATAAATTGATAACAACAGGTAATACATATCATAGATTTGGTGGACAAAATGCTATAGTTGCTATTATGGCAATGGGAAATAATCAAGAAGATAGTGTTATTTTTAACGAGAACAGTATACAAAATGGATTATTTAGTAATGTGAAATGTAGATATCAATATATTTCATATAATATTAAACAAGAAGTATTATTAAACATCAATTCAAATTATGAAAATGGATTACCTAAACCTAATACCCCTATAGCTCAAAACTCATCATTTAGTAATGAACCCATATTTCGAAAATATAATTTTATTCAAAATAAGGTTACAGATATAGAAAATATTTTCAGAAAACCAGTGAGAGTTGATCGATGTACTACATTTATTAAAGATGATGTATGCTTTTGTTGTGTAGAAGTTAGTCATTTATATAAACCACAACAAGGTGATAAATTTGCTAGTCGTTATGCACAAAAAGGTGTAATTGGATCAATATTGCCTGAAGAATTAATGCCGCGAACAGAACATGGTGTAATACCTGATATAATTGTTAATCCACATGCTGTTCCATCAAGAATGACCATTGGTCATTTAATTGAAATGTATGTTGGTAAATGTATGGTTATGGATCCAGATGGATTTGGAACCTTTTTTGATGCCTCCATTGAAAGTAACGATATAAAAAATTTCAAAACAAAATATCTTGAAAGTGATATTCCAGTTTTAGAAAATATGATTGATCCTGGTACTGGAATGAGTACAGGAACAGCATTTGTTGGAGTTTGTTATTATACGGCTTTACAACATCAAGTTGAAGAAAAAATGTTTTATCGTATTAATGGTAATATTAATGCTATTAGTAAACAACCCACTGAAGGTAAATCAAAAAATGGTGGGTTAAGAATTGGAGAAATGGAAAAAGATGCGTTAATAGCTCATGGTGTAGAAAACATAATACAAGATATGTTTAAAAATAATACGGATAGTATGGATATTAGATTTTGTAATATTTGCCATTCTCTTACTACATTAGATGTGTGTTGTGATGCTTCTACAACAACCTCGTTAACAATATCAAATAGTTTTAATATTTTAAATTCATATTTAGAATCAATTGGAATACATACCGCTATTTATGAATAAAATTATTTAATTTTATTAAAAATAAATAAATGAGTAAATAGCATTATTAATATTATTTAATAATCTATAATTAATTATTTTTATATCTTTATACTTCTATCTATGTGTGTATTTTTTTTTTTTTTTTTTTCTAATTATATTTTATTTAAACCATCGGTAATAAGAAATAGAAAAGAATTCTAAATTTATTATTTAATAATTAAAAAATTTTTAAAAATATAAACTTTATTTTTTTTATCACAGTTAAATTCAATAGAGTGAAATAAATAAATAAATAAATATATATACATATTTCTTACTTTTTTTTTTTTAAAAAAAAAAAAAAAAAAAAATGGAATCTCTATCAGAAATAGAAATTAATTGCATATGTGATAAAATATCAAAAAATTTCGAAAAAGATGAAAAATTACAACCTTACATTAGCGAAATTAATGATAAAGTACGAACCTTTTTAAGTAAAAAGCCAAAATCAGAAAAATTCAATCCTGATAAATTCGTAAATTATATAATTCAAAAGATTGAAGACAAAAAAATTAAAAGTAATACACACGTTGGCATATTGGCAGCTCAATCTATAGGTGAGCCAGTTACACAATTAGCGTTAAGTTATTTTCATAAATTAAATGGTGATAAAGATAATATCGATGGAGTAAAAGAATTACATAATATAACAAAAAACAAAGTAGACTATGACGTGGTAGAATTTTATTTAAAATCTAAAGATTATGATAGTAACTTAAAGAAAAAAATACTGAATAGTATGCGATATATTGCTTTAAATGATGTAGTTTTAGATGTTGTTTATGATGGTTTTTGTCTTCGTTTTTTTTTATGTAAACAAGCCATATTTAAATATAAAATTCATCCAAAAATTATTTTTAATTGTATAAAAGAATATTTAGAGAAGACAGGTAATAGCATTAGTAAATGGGATTCAATTGTAAATTTAACTGAACTATATATTGAATTTTCACAGCCTGCTTCAAAATTACTTGATTGGTTAGACGAAAATCAAGTTGAATATATTGTTGATATGGAAATATTATGTATTTTTAAACCAAATATAAATAAAAACAAAATAAAGGTAGATGAAACTGGGGAAACCAATGATAATTCACCTGATATTAGTTATAGTGATAATGACGATGATAGCAATTCTAATGAATTGCAAAATACGGCTAAAAACGAATTAATAATAAATTATTTAAATAATAATAAAATAAAATTTGAAGATAAGGGTAAATACTACTTACTTAATAGTGATTTTGTAGAATTAAATAATAATGGCATTAAAAAAATATTAAATAATGTGGTATTAAGTGGAACTAAAGGGGTTATTAAAGTTGTACCTAAACACTATAATGATGAATTTATTATCGAAGTTACTGGAACAAACTTGGGACCTCTTTTTGAAAACGAATATGTTGATAAAGATCGTTCTCGCTATATAGTTTATGGCAATTTAATGGATGTTGATTTTGAATCGCGTAAAAAGAATATATTAAAGCAATTACAAAAAATTGTTAATAATGGTTCATCGTGCAAAAATCAACACATAGAATTATTAACGAATTTTATGTGCCAAGATAATAAAATTCTATCAATGTCACGATTTGGAATGAAAAATGACAATTTTTCATTCATGTCAAAGTTATCTTTTGAAGACCCATATAATGTTATCCAAGATGTCTTTTATGATACTGAAGATAGTTTAAATTCTATATCTTCAAAATTAATTACAGGTATATATAATAGCAGTAATGATAACAACAACAACAACAACAACAACAACAACAACAACAACAATAATAATAATAATAATAATAATAATAATAATAATAATAATAATAATAATAATAATAATAATAATAATAATAATAATGATAATAATAATAATAATAATGATAATAAGAATAAGTATAAGAATAAGAATAAGAATAATAAGAATAATAAAATTAAGAATAATAAAAATAAAAAAAAAGGAATAGAGAAATAGTTATTAAAAAGAAAATAATGTTAAATAAATATTTTAAATAATTAAATGAAGTATAATATTAAATTAATAATTGTTAAATTCTTAAAAAAATTTATTTACAGTAAAATAATAGAATAGAATAGTATATACATCTACTTTTTTATTTTTTTTGTATCATTTTTTTTTTTAGAAACTATTGAATACCAAATTGATTGAATATCATATATAATCGAAATTAATAGAGTATAAAATACTACTTTTTAATTGATATGAATATTGAAATTTGAATAAAGAACAAAAATAAAATATTCCTCTTTTTTTTTTTTTTTTTTTTTTTTATAAAACTTTTTATATAATAAATGATAGAAAAGCTTTACAACTAATAAAAAACTTTATATTATTAAAAAAAATTAAGAAATTGAATAATAGATGAAATATTAAATATAAAATAAGCTGTAATTCCTTGAAATTTAGTGTTTATAAATACTTTTTTGTTGCTTTGAATTAATATATGATTCATGATTTATATATATCTAACTGAATACAATTAGTATATATATTTATTTAGTTATTTTAGTTATTTTTTATTTGTTTTAATTTATGTATTATAATGTTATTAGATCTAAAAAAAATTATGATTATAAAATAGAACCTTTTTCTTTTTTCTTTTATTCTATTACTTTAAAATTGATTTAAGTTAGTATATTGATATTTGTCCTTTAATTTTGTTTAGAATGATATATTTTAAGATTAATTAGTCTTTATTTAATTTATATATTTTATATATTTTATTTGAAGGAATTTCTTTTTATATATATAAATACAAAAAGGGAAATGTTGAGTTTATTATTTATTTATTTATTTTTTTTAAAAAAAGCAATATTAAAAAAATAATAATAATAATAAAAATAAAATATAATAAAAGATTTTATATAAATATAGTCTCTTCGCTAAAAAAAATATTTTTATAAATATTATTTAATATTTGGATAAATGTAAATTTATTTTAATCTTAATATTATATTTTATTCTATTACTATATTCTTTATTATTTTGTGATTTTAAGATGATTGAATAGCTTGACTTAGAAGCAAAATGCACCAATTAAAAAAGCTAATAAAGCAACAATGGCAACAACTTCAACTGGAATGACGTTTTTACCGGAAGTAGTTGCTTTCTTAACTTGGGTAGTCTTTACATCACGAGCATTTGCAGCAGAATTTTTTGTTAAGTCTTGAATAAGTTGATCTTGTTGGAAACCCTTTAATGCTTGTTGTAATTCTTTAATTTTTTCTCTGGCAGCAGCTAATTCATCTTCATTAACTGCTTTGGAAGCAGAAGAAGTGGTTGTATCAACATTAACTGGAGCTGTAACATTAGCTGTAGCATCAACAGTATTAGATAAGGATTCACGACTAGAACCTAATTCCTCTGATCCTGCTTCAGCAATAGCTGAAGTTTCATTTGGTAATTGATAAACACAAGTAAGACGGTCTTCGCCTAAAAGTTGCTTAACATCACCTGGATTAATCTTCTTTTGTTTGTCAATTTCTTGGAACTTACTCATTAAATAAGTTTGTAATTCTTTTGGATCACTAAATCTAGAAATTTCTTGATCATCAATTTTCATACTTTGAACTAAAAATTTATCTTTACATTTGAAATCTGGCTATTATTCGCATTTAAAAATTATATTATATATATATATATATATTTAAAAAAATAAAAATAAAAACAAAAATATTAATGTAAAATTTAAAAGATTTTTTAGCGAAAATAAAAGTAATAATAATAATAAAAAAAATATATTTATATTTATATAGGCTAAATATTTTTTTATATACATACTGGAAATTCTTCATTTGAAATATTACGTTTAATTTCTACATTACGGATTTCTCCTACTTTAACTTCTCCACAGTTTGGAATAACAATGTAATTATTTGGAGCAGTGGTTTTAACCTTGAATACTTTATTATTCAATTTAGGTATATAAGAATAAAACATTTTTTTAGTTATATTAATACATACAATAATTAATAAATTTTATACTTTTCTATCGTTTTCTTACCAATAGTTGAATCTGTAGTATTTTTAACCTTTAAAATTCTAGTTCTTGGTACATTGAATGGACGTTGAAAAATTAAATATTGAGGTGGATCTATTTATAAAATTATTTATTAAAATTAATAGTTATAAAGGCTAATTTAAAGAATAATTTTTAAACAAAATTTATTACTTATATATAATGTTATAATATTTACCGAGTTCAATAAATTTTTTTGAAGACATTTTATATATCTAGAAATTATTATGATTAAATAATAATAATATATTAACAAAAATAAAAATACATTAATTAATTATTGTATAATTGTATATAATATATATATAATTCCTAATTATTATAATATTAAGTTTTAGAAAAGTTCTAATTAAATTTGTAAATTTTTTTTGTTCTTTTGTTGAAGTGAAAGAATTTTAAGTTTTTATAATTTATTAATAAATGTTTTAAATATTTAAATATCGACTTTTTCTCTTTCTTTTACATCAATATTAATATTAATCTAATATTTATTTAAAATTGTTGTTATAAAGGTATGGTTAATTCATAATATAAACAAAAGTACCTTTTATTTATATTATTATTATTATTATTATTATTATTATTTATTATTATTATTATTTAGTAATCTTCTACTTTATCACGACAAAGTTTATATTTAATAAAAAAGATTTTATTATATAAACAAAAAATCTTTTAATATTTACTTTTTATATTTAGTATATTTTGTGTATATATTATATTTGTTTTGTATTATTCGTTATTTTTTATTTGAAATGAATGATACTTTTTTGTTTTTTAATTTTATTAACTTTTATTTTTTATTACTATTATTTTAATAAAAAAATCAAATCAATAATAATTCTTTTTTTTTTTTTTTTATTGTTTTTTATTTTTTATTTTTTTAAAAAAAAAAAGGTAAACTTTGTAATAATTAAAAATATTAATCCAAATTATAAATTAAAAAAATGAATTGACAATTGTTTAGGTTTAGCCTCAATAAAAAGATTTAAATATAATCTAATATACTAATTTTACATTAAACAAATAAATTTTTTTTAATTAAACTTAATGTAATAAAAAAACATTCCAAGAAAAGAAATATTAAAATATATATTAATAAATAAATAAATAAATAAATAAATATATATAAATATATAAATAAATAAATAAATATATAAATAAATAAATAAATATATAAATAAATAAATAAATAAATAAATAAATAAATAAATATATAAATAAATAAATAAATATATAAATAAATAAATAAATATATAAATAAATAAATAAATATATAAATATATAAATATATAAATAAATAAATAAATATATAAATAAATAAATAAATATATAAATAAATAAATAAATAAATAAATATATAAATAAATAAATAAATAAATAAATAAATATATAAATATATAAATAAATATATAAATATCATGACAATATTAAAAACAAAATGTCATTGTAAATAGGAAATAAAATAAAAAAACCATTTTAACTATTCAAAGTATATGATAATGATTTTGTTTGAAAAAAAAAAGCAAAAAGAGAATAAATATTAAAATAATTTTATACTTAATGTTATTTTTAAAAATAAAAATTTAAAGATTTTATTATTTATAATATTGAAATATATTAATATACTTCAAATATTTACAGTAAACATATTTTAATTAAACAATATATACATTTCTTTTAATGTATCACAAACAGACGAACCTACTAACCCTCCTGAATTTTTCAAATCTTGTAAGCACATATTTATTTCAGAAAATTCTTGATATGCAATTTTACAACGTTGTAATCTATATAAATAAATAAAGGTTATTATTGTTTTATTCTATGTGAATTTATTATTAATTGATGTTACTTTTTTTACCTTTCTTCTCGTGAAATGTCAATACCTGTTGATGGAAAATTAATATTTGTTTTTAAATTTGATATAATCAAATCTGAAAAGGTTTTTGCTAAATATTTTATAATTGAACAAGATGTCACAATATAACTAAGTGTTTTAAAGTATTATATAATAAAATATAATACAGATAGAAAAAAGAATTAATATTTTAATTATTGATTAATTAATTATATTCTTAATCTTTTTATGTATATATATATATTAATGTAAGGAATATTTTATATACTCTTCATATATTTCAAATAATAGTTCTTTTAATATTGGTAAGAGCATTGTACATATTTCTAGATTGATCATATTAAGCTTGAACTTTAACAACTTTAAAATATCCACAGTTATTGCTGGATCATGTAACTGAATTAATAATTCAATAGATGCTTTAACATTCGTATCATCCCACGCTTGATGAACATATTTTATATTATTAAGTCGTTTTGTTAAAATAGTCTCCATTACATTATTCCGAAGTTTCAATGAATCAATTATATCCATTTCATTTTCAATTGTTGTAATACCTGCTTGTAATGGATTAAGTGGTAGCTCTTGATTTGACGAGTTCTTTTAAGTATTATGTAATTTAAATTAGTAGAGATGTGTTAATAAGGGGAACAAAGTAATAATTATTTTCTATAATTATTGTTTAATTGATAATTATTCTTACGGTTAGGAATTTCGCTGCATCAATATTTTGAATTGTATTTCCTGATGAAGATATAAACATATATTTTGAAGAAGGTAATTGATTAAAATTATTATTATTTGAAGTTAGACTTGGGTTGTATGTACTACTAAAGGATTTATTTACAATTACATTGTTGTGGCTATTACTAATTACAGGATTATTTGAATTATTTTCTATTATTGAATTATTATTTTTATTGTAATAGCCATTACTGATATTATCATTATTAATATAATTAAAATTATTTAAATTATTATTGTTATTATTATCATTGTTATTGTTGCTGCTGTTGTTATTTATATTATTATTTTTAGTAATAATATTCATTTTTATATTATTATTATTATTATTATTATTATTATTATTATCGCTATTGTTATTATTGTTATAATTCATTGAATTATTGTTTAATTCAGAACCATATAAATTGTCGTTAATATTATTATTTAAGCTTAATTTTGATATTCCGATGTTACTAACAATGTTTTTATTGGAATTGTTTAAGAAATTGGATGAAGGAGTAATGTTGCTATTTGATTTAGGTTTAGATACACTTGAAGATGACGGTGTTTTTGGTATATTAAATCCCATAACTTCATTAACTATTGGTTGTTTATTTACTTGGGCTTTATAATTTTTAAAATAAGATTAGTAAAAAATTATAAAAATTAAAGATTTTAAAATTTTATATACTATTTTCTATCAATATATATTTACTATTATTATCGTATGAAGGCGATGTTATGTCTAAATGATGTAATAAAAAAAGTTTTTTTAATTAAATATTATTATTATTATTATTATTATTATTATTATTATTATTATTATTATTATTATTATTATTATTATCATTAAGCTTACTTTTATTATTGGATATAGATCTTGAATCAATAGAATAATTGATATTATAATCACTTTGTAAGAAAGGTTTTATATTCTATAAACATAATATTAATTAACAATAAATTAATATTGATCCTATATGTGTATATTATTTTAGTAATTTTGATAAGATACTTCAATATTCTCTGCCCATATACTAATAATATTTTGATCTGTTGAACCACACAATATTTTATCTTCACTAACTATCATATCTTTTACATTTGTCCAATTGATATTTATTCTATCATGACATATTGTTGGTTCCCAGCTATAAGTCTGTTATTATTATTTTTTAATATATATTTAAATGAATAAATACAATTTATAAATATATGAATATTACTTTCTTATATTGTTTATATTTATCTAAATAAAATTAAAGTATAAAATGTAATATAGGATTACTTGTAGTGAATCATTATAAACCCCAAAAGTAATATCTTCTGTTGGATGAAATCTTATTAAATTGGGTATGCTATCTTGTGATAAAGTGGTATCAATCATATCGAATGTTTGTAAATCATAATACTTTATAGTTCCATCATAACTTGCTGATGCCATTGTAAATTCAGAAGGATTAAAAACTATTGATGTTATTGGTCCTTCGTGATCATTATAAGATTTTATTAATTTTCCTGCTGTCATATCCCATATCTTTCAAATTTTATATATATATATTATGTATATTTAGTTATGTATAAGATAAAACATATTTAAGTTAATAATAGAAAATAATAAAAGAAATTATATAATGATAGAATAATATATATATATAATAAAAAAGTGTTTTTTAAAAACTTTTTTTTTATTTGTACTTTTACTGAGCTATCTTCACTTCCTGTTGCTATCCATCTACCATCCGGTGAAATACTTAAACATGATATTGGTTTTTGATGTCCCATATATGTCTGTATATATCCTTTACGACGAACATCCCAAATTTTGGCAGTTTTATCAGAAGAACCAGAAGCAAAAAAATCACCAAAAGGATGAAATTCGACACATGTAGTATTCGATTGATGACCAGTCAATGTTCTTATAACTTTTATTTAATTAGGATATTTATTTTTTATTATACATATATATATAATATATATCAAAATTTTAAAATATATATATTTTTTAATATTACCATAATAATTATTATTTATTTTTATATATGAAATTGAAATAAATTTACATAATATATATTTAATAATAATCATAAAATTCATTTATATGTATAGAATAGGTATAATTACCCTTCTCAAGTTCTAAATCCCATAATTTTATTGTACCACTTGAGGATCCTGCAACAACAATTTCTTCAGTCCAATCAATAGTTACACATTCTACAGGTGTTGAATGACCTTCAAGTGACTTTAAAATTTAATAATTTTAATGAATTATATTAAAAATTGTTTTAATTTATTTTTATTTATTTATTTTTTTTTTTTTATTTATTATTTTGGTCTTAATTATTATATCTTCAACAACTATTTTTTTTTTATCAATTCTTTTATAGTATTAAAATGTTATATATATATAAAAGTATATTACAGCCAAACTTTTTAATTTCCCAATTATCCATAATTTAATTTTTCTATCATCACCCCCAGTAATCATAATATTACCGGATTTTGGACTTATTTTCATACAATTAACTTTTGAATTATGCGCAACAACATTATCTATATTAGCAATTTAACAAATACAAAATTGTAAGTATGAATTGAATAGATATATTTAATAATTTACATTATATTTAATATTAACATATTTTTGAAATCCTATTATCCATTTAAATATTTTGTTATAATTTTTATTTATTAAAATAATAGTTAGATATTCAGGGTGTTTACACTATTGATAAAATTAGTAAGAGAAATATAATTTTTATTTATAGGATATTTAAAAACTGTTATTAAAAGCAATTCTTTAAAATACTGCTTTTTTTTTTTTTTAAATAAAAAGGTTTAATAAATTTATTAAATTAATAATTTCATAAAAATGATAATTAAATATTTTAATTTAATAAAAAAAAAAAAATAAATGAATAAAAAAATAATAAATAAAATTCTATAATTAAATTTTTTATCTTTACTATAAATGAAGTAAAAAAAAAAAAAAAAAAAAATACATAATGAATATTATATCGAAAATAAAGAATTATTTGTCATTTCATTCTCCTTTTTATATTATTCTATTTAGACGCATTAATATTTAAATTTAATTATTATTATAATACAATAAAATTATTTTTATTATTAATTAATTTAAATACTTTTTTTTTCTTTATATTAATACATAAATAATAATTATTTTGATAATATTTAAGTTTCAATCCATTTTAAATCAGCAAGAAGCATATATTTCTTTGGAATTCTTCCATGACAAGGACATAATAAGGTTATTTTTTTCTTTTCAACATCAACATTAGTTCTATTGAAATGGAATTTAATATATTATAACATATTATTATTATTATTATTAGTAGTAGTTAGTAATAGTAGTAGTAAAAAAAAAAATTTAAAATTTTATCTTTATATTTTTCTTACACATGAACAAAGCCTAAAAGCTTTGTGCCAATTAATATGTCATCTTCTTCGTCATCATTCTCTGTTTCTTTAACATCAACATTTGTTAATGCTAAAATAGAATTTACTAAATCTTCACTTGGTTCAACATTAACAAGTCTTGTTTCTTGAACTTTACGTTCCATACCAATAGGCAATGCTGATGATGGTGCAATACCTTTAAAAAACATTTTAAATAAATAAATGCTATTATTATTATTATTATTATTATTATTATCTTTATTTATTTACCTTGTTCAATTGTCCTTATATATATATCAGAAAAAGATACTATGACTGAATATGGTGCTAATTCACATTTATGAGTACCGTAAAAATACTCTTTTATTTTATAGTTTTGAATTATTCTTCTGTATGATGAATCGCGATTAACAACCTTTATAATGATTAAAGTATATAATATTGATGTTAATCAATATTATAAATTTTTTAAAATATTGTATTTTCTTAAAAAAAAAAAAAGAAAAGAAAAAAATACCCCTCCAGATTTTGTTAATTTAACCACAGCTATTTCATTGTTATCTTGGTAAAATTTATTAATGTCACTGTATAAACGTTCATGTCCAACTACAATAACAACATTTACTGTTATAATAATTAAAATAATAATCATAAACTTTAAAATTATTGCTTTTTTATATATAAAGAAATATGTAGTTTAATTTTGTGTAAATGAAAAAAATACCTCTAAATTTTTCTATGACTGATGTAAACATATCCCAATTAGAATTATTTGATAAATCATTTGGTGTACTTATTATGAGTCCTGAATATCTTACTAAATTATTTATTATTATTATTATTATTTATTTATTTATTTATTTATTTATTTATTATTTACTATTTACTATTTATTATTTATTGTTTAAATAAAATAATAATAAAGTTAATTACCAACGGAATCTTTATCCATTTTTTTTTGAATTGTTTCTGATAATTTATCTAATAACTTATTGTATAATTTTAATTTATTTGCTGATTGAAGATAACCAAAAAAATATGTTAATGGTGCCATTGAAGATTTTGCTGGAAGAACACTTAACTGTTCTTCAATATCAATTGGCTTATCTATAACAGTAGCTGTTAAGGTTGATGGTATAGTTACTGTACCCTTTAGTATTATAATTTTTATAATTATATTAAATATAAATATCATATTAATTAGGTAAATTCTCATTTCTTTATATATAAATATATATCCTTAAATAAATGCTAACTTCACTTGGATTAATATCGACGAATAATGGAGTTCTTCCATGTTTTACTGCATAATTTATTAATATTTTCGACAATGTTGTCTTACCGACATCTGGAGGACCAACTATCATAACTCTTGGTTCATTACCTCCTTCTTTTTCTATTTTACATCTCATTTGTTCAATAGCCATATGGGTATTTAAATAACTCATCATAGGTGTTTCATCTGCAATATATTCCACATCACATTTTCCTTTAATGTATATTTCATTTATTTTAATTATAATTTAGTTTTTATAATATTTTATTAAATTAATTAATATATATATAATCCAATTTAATTATATTTAGGAATTATAATAATAATTCATTATGATATATAAAATAATTATACGATTATTTAAATTTAAAATTTTATAATTCATCAGTTAAGGATATTAATTGTGTAATAGATATTTTATATAATTACTTTAAATATAAATAAATATAAATAAATTAAAAAAAAAAAAAGGATATTTCAAAGGTACATCCATGCCAAGTAAAAACGGCTACTTTTTGACCTCTAATTTCATATTCAATTCCAATGGCTAATTCTGCACCAAATATTTCTGCAGTACCTTTTGTTAACTTTTGGAGAAAAAACATATATATACATTTGGATAGTATATTTGTATATTAAGTTTTAGAAATTTATATTTAATTATCAATATTTTATAATTTATATATATATATTATTTTCATCTCTATTCTCATTATCATTTTACTTTTATTATAACAGAGGATGTAAAATCAATTTCAAAACGAAATTCTTGAAATTTCTTTAATTCCCATTCTTTCCATTTAGATTCTTCTTCAATGTCTTCTTCCTTTTATTAAATAATAAATACTGTTAATATTGCTTCAATTTAGATAGTTATAATTTTTTTTTCAATTTTAATTATTAAAAACTTATATTAATATATATAATAATAAATAAAAGAAAAATTAAAAAAAAAAAAAAAGAGACAAAAAACGAAATATAAAATAAAAACTTATATTTTAATATACCATTTTTTAATTTATAAAAAAAGAAAAAGGCAAAAGAAATTTATAAAAATATTATTTAAATATTTGATATTTATTATTAAGATAAACTTATTTAGAAAAAAAATTTTTTTTTTCACTTGAAATATTTTATTTATTATGAAAAGTGAATCTAAGTAAATAATTTTGGAGATTTTTATCAAAAAATTAAATAAATGAATAAATAATAAATAAATAAATAACCAAATAAATGAATGAATAAATAAATAAATAATAATAAAAAGTTAAAGAATAACAATTTTATTATTGTTATTATTATAAAAGCTTCAAAATAAATAATTAAAACATTATTTTAAAATTATTAATATTTCAAATGTTTTCTTTTTTAATTTTATTATTAAATTTTTCTATAATATTTTATTAAAGTATATATTTTATTATTATTATCCTATATCACTTTTCTTTTTTATGGTTTTGTTTAAATTTAATATATAGAGAGGTAATTTATTGAATAATTTTACATATCATATCTTTATTAACTGAATAAAAGAAAAAAAAAATGATATCGATTTTTTTTTTTTTACAAAGTATTAATATTAATTATCAGATGTGGTGTGGAGTGCAATTGATTTATCTTCTGAAATACTAACTAATTTAGAACCATCTTTATTATAGGCAACTCCCCAAACTTGTTCAGTATGTGAATCAAAGGTATGAATACATTCTTTTGTATTTATATCCCATATTTTTATTCTTTTATCACTTGATCTAAAAGATTTTAAAAAAAGAATTATATCTTGTAAATTAACTATTTTAATCTGGATTTTTATTAATAATAAACTTAATATAATTATGAAAATTACCCTGAAGCAAGGTGAATACCATCTGGACTGAAATCTAAACTTAAAACCCATGAAGTATGACCATATAAAGTACTGACAATATTTCCATGTTGACTATAATTTATATAATTGATTACATGTATTAGCTTATATATATATATATCTATAACAACTAATGTATTTATAATTACACTTCATAAACATTAATTTTTTTATCATCAGAACCGGAAACAACATATCTTGAATCTGGTGAGAAACAAACAGCACGAATTGCCATTGAATGATCTATCATTTAATGGAGAAATTATGTAAATATTTTTTTAATTTTTTTTATATTAATATAAAATCCATAACTAATTATACATAATATATCTTTTACTTATTACATACTTGAAAAAGTATGGACTAACTTCTTTGATTCATTATCAAATAAATATAAAGTACCATTTTCGGATCCTGAAGCAATATATTTACCATCTGGACTCTTCAGTTTTATTAATTATGATTTAATTTATTAAAATTAATTGTTAATAAACTTTTCTTTTCCTATTCATCTAATCATTTTTAATATCATATGATATATACTATAGCTATACTCATTGCGAATTTTCCTTGATTTTCAATTGTTTGTTCCTTTTTACCGGATTCTAAATCCCATATATTGATATTTCCACATTGAGATGTTGAAAGAAGATGCTTTCCATCATTTTGGTATGTTATTGCCCAGGCTTCAACTATTTGTATTATTCAATTATAGAAAAAAAAAATTTTTTTTTTCTTTATTAATAAAAAAGAAAATATATTTATTTAATATTTTAATTTAATGCATTACTTGGATCAACATCAATTTCAGATTTTAATTTTGGTGGATTTTCAGAAAAATCCCAAACTTTAATTTGACTATCCAATGAAGTAGAACATAATTCTTAATAAATTTAAGTAAAAAAAAAAATAAAAATAAAAATTTTAATGATATGTTATAATAATTGGATTTATATTTCTTTTAATTTAAAATATATACCTGTATCTGATTGATTTTTAGCTAAAGACACAATTCCTAATTGGTGACCTTTTAAAGTTGTAATTGTTTCAAGAGTATTATCATCCCTTATAAAATTTAATACATTAATACATAATTTAATTTTTTTTTTTTTTTTTTTTTTTACAATCATATATTAAAGTATAATGTCATACCAAACTTTAATAGTTTCGTCAGCTGAACCAGTAACAATCATATTTGCTTTAGAAATCCAACATACTTTCCAAATTCCATCTTCATGGGCTTATTAATATATTTATTAAATGAAAATTATTTAATTTCTATTATTATTACTATTGTGTATAAATAATAAATATAACGATTTCTTCATTTTTAAATTATAAATTAATTTATAATTTATAAAAAATAATAATATTATTTCATTATTATATTTTTTTATTTATTTTATATAATTGAAGTTATTGCTTTCCATCGATTTATTCTTGCTTATTAATTTAAACATATTATTATTTTAATGATATTTAAAAAAAAATAAAAATTCTTCTTTCATCATTTATATTTGTATGATTTAATTTTAAAATTCTTTTAAAATGCTTTATAAATTGAATTGTTAAAATGAATTTGAAATATGAAATGTAATTTTATAAATTTCTTCTTAGAAAAATAAAAATAACTTTTTGTTAATTTAAATAATATCACTTATAATTTTATCTATCTATTATTGTTGTTGTTAATATATATTCTTTTTTTTTTTTTTTTTTTTTTTTGTTTGTTTGTTTGTTTGTTTGTTTGTTTGTTTATTTGTTTGTTTTTATTTTTATTATTATTTTTCTTTTACTCTTTTTATCATTTACCATTTTGAATTATTTGACTTGTAACATACTTTATATATTAAAAAAAAAAAAAAAGATAAAAATCATTAGTTGAATTTTCATTTTTTAAAATTATTTATTCATTATAACTGTATTATTTCACTTATTAATAATATATATATTTAATTAATTCTCATATACATACAACCATCTTTCCTTCAATCTTATTTTAATAAACTTCTTTAATTAAGTTTACCTTTATATTTAAAATTAATTTTTTCAGAATTTATAAATGTATTATTCATAATATATAATTTAGATACAATACATTACATTTCATTACAATATTATCATTTAATATTATAAAAATAAAAAAATACATTATTTCAAATATAAATTAAACTAGGAACTTCAGAACCAAAAAAAAGTCGGTAAAAAAAAAGGTTGTTTTTTTTTTTTTTTTAACTTTTATTTTAAATAGTAGTATAATAGAAATAAATATCATGAAAATAAATAGTTGTTAAGATGTTTAAAAATATAATTAATTTTTTTAAAATTAAAACATCAAATTAAACATTTAAATTTTACTTCAAGTTAATGTTTCGACATTTACTAAAATATTACTTAAACTATCTAAATAAATAAAATAAAAATGAAATTTACTTAAATATATTATGTTATATTAATTCTCAATATAAAGTATTTTTTTTCAATGCTAAATTTATTTTAAAAATATCAATTTTAATGGGAAAATCAATATATATTATTTTTATAATATAATATAAAAACACTTCAACACTTGGTTACTAGCTTTAATAATGAAATTAAGATTTCTTTTGATGGTTTATTAATAGAATACTATATATATATATATATATATATAAAACTTTAATAGTAAATACAATATATACTATACTTTTAATTTATATTAAGTACTAAAGATAAAAAGAGTAAAATGTTTATCTTATTTTACTTTTTCATGTAATGTAGTAATATTAGAAATAAAAAGCAAGAAAAAAAAATATTTAAACCTTTTAGTGAAAAAACATTGGAATAAACTAAAAAGTGAAAATAACTCAATAGTTTACAATTCAATGGCCTATTATAAAGTAGATATCTAAGTAAGAAATAAAATAATTTTAGTTTTTCCATTTGATAAACAATTAATCTGAATGATTATTATGTAATATTATTCAAGTCTTTTAAAATAAAATATAGATATAGATAATACAAATTTGGGCCATAATTCATTGTATCCCTTTACTAACATGCCTTTGGTTAACTTTAAGAATTAGCTATAGCATAGCACAGAACCTAAGATGAATATATTCTAAATTATTATAATAAATTTTTTAAAGATTAGTATTTTTATTAAAACTGTTACAATGAATGATTTATAGTATTGTTTTAGATTAAATTTAAAATATTTAACAGACTAGTAAAATAAAAAAAAAAAAAAAATACATAATTTTTTTATTTTTTTGTAATTGTTTTTAATGAAACAAAAAAAAAAGTAGAAAAATAAAATTTAATTAAAATTGTCAACAAATGTTAATAAATTCTTTTTCTATATATATATATTTATTTTGTAAAATTTTTCTTTGCTTTTTTATTTTATATATATTTATATTTCAGTTTATTAAATGTGATAATTTTTTCAAATACGACAATGTTTTTAAATGTGACTATTTAATTATTTAATATATAAATTCATTATCAATAATATTAATCTTTAATTATTGTTTGAATTATTTGTTTTCAAAATTTCTTGCTTCAGTTTCTTCCTAAAGGAGCAAGTAGCAAGGTAGTAATGTAATTTATTTTAATATATATATATTTGTAAAATTATTAAAATATTAAAACTCTAAAACTCTATTAAAAATATAAATGCATTTATATTTATATTTTAATAATTTACCGTACATAGAAAATAATATCATTAACTATAGCCGAAACAACAATATTAAGGAAATCTTAAAGAAGATTTAATTAAAGAAATTAAAGAAGATGAAAAAATTATAGAACTAATAAAGATTCTGCAAGGAAAATCTATCGCAAGTAAGAAGTATAAAATATATTATTTTTAAATATCTCTTTGGTAGTGACTTTTTTGAAATATTTTTTTTAATTAAATTTAATTTTATGGATCGATTTCTGGTAAAATAAATTAATTTTTAAATTAAAAATATTTTAACAATATTTAAAGTTTAATAAATTTTTATATGTTAAAGATTACCTCTTACTGTCTTAAACTTGATTATTTTATATTCATAAAAAAAATAGATATTAATATATATATATTTTTAACATATAATAATTAGTTTAAATATTGATAGATAAATAAAAATAAAAAATATTTGAATTATTAGGTACAGTTGAGTATTAGATTTAATATCTTCCTCGAGCTTTGTCTGTAAAATCAAAGACTCACATTCTGTATACATAAAAAAATATTATTATATATATTTTGATATAAATTAAAGTTTATTATTTTCAATATCGAAGTATATGCAGTGTTAAGGATTAATTTCATGTAGTAAAAATAATTAAGGTGTAAATGAATTAAAATTATTCTTGGGTTAACTTGAAAATCAAGTTTAACAATAGAAATTTCAATATTCATTACAAGTTTTAACATAGTTTCACACTGTAATTAATTGTTTCTTACATATTATATGTCACTGATGTAATTTACTTTTTGAATAATAAACTATTAATTTTACTAATTATAAATGTTATGAACATATCAGGTAATATAGTATAATGTTTTTAAACATAAAAAAACAAGTTTTTTTTTTTTTTTTTTTTTTTTTTTTTTGTTTCTTGAAGAAAGAAGTTTTTAGTTATAATAATTTAAAGGAATAAAAAGAATTTTTCAAATATCAAATTAAACCATATAGGTGTGAAGAATCCCCAATTTAATATTAAATAAGGAACTTTTCACCAAAGTCATGACTTATTAACTAACAATAGTCAATATTTATAGGGTTTGAAACAATAATCAAGAAGGCAGAGCTAATAGGGCTTAGCACAATTAATGATAATCATAATTTTGTCCCTGACAAAATACAAAATTTGATCTTTAATATTGAGAATATAATTATTATGCTTTAGTATAATGACTTTCCTTTAGAATATATTATATCCTAATATTTATTCATTTTGTGTTTATAATTTAAAATCGAGTTTATGCTTTTCTAACCTATATAAATTTTCCAAAATCTTTTATTTTAAATGATGAAATTTTTGCACACTGATACAATACTAACATTATTAAGACATATGTGCTTTTTATATCTTTATTTATTTTTATTTTATATTGTATTATATAATACATATAATTTTTATATAACTTTTTGTAAATTATTAAATTTATAGTTTATTATTTTTTTTAGTTTCTATATAACTATTTTTTTTTTTTTTTTTACATTCGATTGAATTACGAATAAAAAAAAAAAAAAAAAAAAATGTTTAAAATGTTTTATTATGAATAATAATAATAATAAAAATAAAAATAATATACGTATAATAAATTTTTTTAATCAGAGAATTATTTTTATTACTATTATTATTACTTTTTTTTTTATGTGATTAATAAAAATTTTTATTCTTTTATTTATAGAAATGCGCTTAGTTTGATTTATATTTTTTTTTACAAGATGAAAAGAATTTTGGGCAACTAAGATTTTGACACCATTCACATGGTTTGGAGTCTCTATAAAATTGTAATATTACCCATACATATAAAGCAATGGCTAAAAATACTGCTATAATTTTTAAAGTTTGCTTTCTTTTTTCATCTTTATTACTGAAAATAATTGAGGGTAAGAAAATTAATCCTGTTAATACACCCATTACAAAACCTCCAATGTGCGAAAAATTGTCAATAAAAGGTAATAAACCAAAACCTAGAGATATTACAATTGAAGATAATAATAAAATTAAATCTTTCCATGGATGAATAACTAACTTCCAATTCTGAACCAAATCAAGTAATACACATGAAATTAAACCTAATAATATTTTTATAAATAAATATATATTTTAAATAGATACAAATATAAATGGTTAGTTATTTTTTTTTTTATAATTAGATAGATTATACAAACTTAATTTCTAAAAAATAAAATTGCTATTTTTTCTATAAGCTTACCATAAAGAGAACCTGAGCATCCTACAGTTGGATTTTTAAATGATTTGGCTTCAAATAAAAAGCCAAAAATACCACTAAAAAAGTAGACCAATGCCATACGCCAAGGTCCATAATCCTTTTCTAATGCTGCACCTGCACGAATTTGGAAAATTAAATTAAATACAAGATGAATTATTCCACTATGTAAAAAGATTGGGATGATGAATCGGAACCATTGATTATAACTTTGAGCATCAGCACTTACACCAAAACCACATACATCAGCGCCAGTACAATAGAAAGGACTTTTTTTCAATGTACCACCTCCAGGTTGAAGTGCTATTTCTGTTGGTAATAGAGTACCTTTTGTGCCTGGTAAACAATCAAAAACTGTAGAATTACCATACATGCATGGTATATATCTAGCTCCCATTCGAACAAGTACCTATGTATATATAAAGTAAATTAAAATATTTTAATATTAATATTTAACAATTTTACTAAATTTATTAAAATATTCATTTTGAATAATTAATAATTAATAATATTATTAATATTAATAATATTTTGTGTTATTATTTTAGAATATATATTTTTTAAAATATATATTATAATTCAAAATGCTGCTATATCATTATTTTATTATAATAAAAAATGTTGCATTTTGAAATTTATATTTTTTTTAAAAAAAAAAAAAAAAGCGGTTGTTTTATTTTAATACTTACACCTGATGAAGGGCCAATAAAAAAATTATATTTTATTGGTGAAATGATTTGTTTAGTACTGATAAAGTTTATTACAATAGATACAAAAAAAATTAAAATTTGAATAGCTGAAATGGAGTATATAAAGTATGGTTTATATTTCTTTTGATTTTCAAGTTGTTCTCGAACTTTTGGATTAAAAAGGGCACTTTTAATTTTTTGTTGTTTTTTCCCATCAAAATAAGTATTTGGTGGTGGTTGTTCCTTTTTGGTAACTGCCGCTGGTGGTTGTTTAACTGCTTGAGGTGAATAAGCATTATTTGAATATGAAGGAGCTTGGTTATTAAAATTTCTATTGTCTCTATAACGATATCCTTCAGACGAGGCTTGTGTATTATTTCTATAATTATCATTTCTGTATCCATTTTCTCTATACCCATTCTCTCTATATCCATTTTCTCTATATCCATTTCCTCTGTATTCATTTTCTCTATATCCATTTTCTCGGTATCCGTAATCTCTACGATTACCTCCATAATTGTTTTCATCTTGCAGTCTATTATAACCATTATTATTATGATAATTATCTCCTCTATTATATCTACTCATTTTTTTTTTAAGTTATTGATATAATTATTCTATTGACTCGGTTTATTAAAATTGTTAAATCTTTAATAAATTTATTTTCTAACTCTAGAAAAAATAGTTTTTTTTTTTTTTTTTTTTTTTTTTTTTACTATTTCTCTCTTTATATATATTTATTTCTCTTTCTCTTTTTTTTTAGTATTTATTTTATTTTAATTTTCAATTAATATTTGAAAATAATATTGTTTATATTATTAAACTATATTATTTATTATTATTATTACTTTATTTTATTTAAAAACTATGGTTTTGTTTGCTTATTAAAAGAAATGCATACATTTACATAAAAATTATTGAGTTTTTTTCCCTTAATTGTTTTTGTAAACAAATTAAATAACATCTTCTTTTTATCATTATTTTTACAATTTCATTTATATAATTGAAGGATAAATGAATATATAATAAATATATCTAATTTACTTTCTATAATTATTTATATTTACTGTAATATTGAAAAACTATATACAACAAAAAGAATAAATATATTTTTTAAAATTGAAATGAAATATTTTTAAAATGTATTTTTGTATTTTTAAGTTTTATTCCTATTTCTTTTACTATTTTTATATAATAATTATGAAATAAATTTAATTAATAAGGTTAAAAAGGATTAGTCATAATAATTGAAACTATTCTAAGAATATTCATGTACAATAGTTTTTAATAATATAATAAGCCACATTATTAATAAAATTATATTAAAACTTTTATTAATAAATTCCTTGGCTTATTTGAATTTTATTATAAATAAACTTTATAATAAACAACAAAAATAAAACATTAATAAAATATAAAATTAATTAGTTGTGATATAAAAATGGTAAAATGAAAAATATTACAAAAAATAGATAATGTATACAGTATGTAATAAATATGTAATAAAATGTATTTGAATAATGTATAGGAAAAAAAAGTTTAGAAATAAATAATAATAGAATTTTAAATATTTATTATTTCCAAATATATATATATACAGACATGATGACATATTTCTATAAAATATTTTATATAAAAGTTATTTTTCATAATAATAATTATAAAAATAATAAAAATAATAGAAAAATAGTTCAGGTAAAAAAGTTCATTAATATAATAAAAGTCATTTTAAAAAAAAAACTATAACTACACCCACACACCCACACACACATATATATATAAAAAAAAACCTCGCTTAACAATGTGCTTTTTCATACCTTTTAAAATCTTAACAATTAATGGATTTCTTTTTTTTTTTATTTGTACTACCTTAAATTTAAAGTTATTGTGAATTTAATTCTATATATTTTGCTTGTATATTGTAATATATTGAGATTATGAATAGAAAAAGTTCTATTATTATTTTAAGTTTTTACAATAGAAAAAAAAAAAAAGTTTCAATTATCTCTTTTATGTAAAATAGAATAAAAAGGTCAAATCTGTAAAGTAGGAATGAAAAAGTAAAATAAAGAAATTTTATTATAATTTCTTTAATTTATTTTAATTTAATAATGAGATTTCAATTTAATAAAACAATAAAGTAATTATTTAAAAAAAATAAAAAGAACCGAAATCTTTTTTTATCAATATACAAGAAAATCAACAATAATATTTTATTAAATAGTAATTTTTTTTTTTTTTTACAATAATAAATTCTATTTAAAGTACATAAAATTCCCAATAGAATTTATTCAATCACAATTAGAATAACAAAGATTTATACAATATTTAAATTATTAAATAGAATATAAAGGGTTGTATATAATTGAAAATTTATTTATATATATATATTTTAATTTAAAGAAGAAAATCCATTAAAACAAAAAAATAAATAATTAAAGGTGCATATAATAATTTAAAAAGACTTTAATTATTATTAAATATATTAACCGAAAAAAATAAAAAGTTTTAATAGAAATAATAACAAATAAATAAATAAATAAATAAATAAATAAATATGCCTTTTGAAGAAAATGAAAAAAATATAATTTTCACCCTTATTATATTAGGCTCAATATTGTCCATTATAGGAAGTGGTGCTATTATTTTAAATACAATATTATTTAACAACTTTACGGGAAAGAATAAAATATGGAACAGAATTATATTTTTTTTGAGTTTGTGTGATTTATGTGGTTCAATTGATTTGTTGAATGGAAAGTAAGTAATTAAAAAAAGAAAAAAAAATGACATAGTTATTTAATATATATATAATTTCAAAAATAAAAACATAGAAAAAATAAAATAAAATAATTAATTTTATGTAATGGGTTTCTTTATATTCATATAAATATATATGCTAATTAAAAATCAATAGAAATCTAATTCCAGAAGATGCAGTATATTCTGGAAGTTGTCGGTTCCAAGGTCTTCGAATTCAATTCTTTTTTATTGCCTCAGCACTTTGGACTGCTGCCATTGCAATAAACATTTTCTTAGTAGTTGTAATGAATAAAGAAATATATGAAATCGAACGCTTTGAATGGATTTATCATGTATTTATATGGGGCATTAGTTTATCAACATCCCTCTTTTTATTCTTTAAAGATCAAGGTAGAACAGATAATAAATGGATTGTGGGTAATGCTACTTTCTGGTGTTGGATTACAGAAAATGGAAGCAAATATCGATTGATTTTGTTTTTTGGGCCTCTATGGACGGTGTTCTTTATCAATGTTCTTGTTTTCATAATTATGAAAATTGTTATTAAAAAAAGAAAAATTGATACAGATCAAATTTATGCAAAAAACTCAATTGCTAGTCGTTACCATTTATACTTATTAGTTTTATTTATTACTTGGTAAATTTGATATTTATAAATAACTTTACCAATAATATTTGTTAATCTTGATTTTAGATTAATAAATGGATATAATAAATATAGATTTTATAATAATTTATGTTTATCTATTATATAATATATTATTTAATAGGATCTGGGGTACTATTAATCGTATTCAAAATGAAATTAATAGTGAAAATCCTAAATTCCCGTTATTTGTTCTTCATGCAGTAAGTAAAATAAAAAATTATTTATAAGTTTATTTTATAATAATAATTAACTAATTACACATATCATTTTCTTATAATATTATCTATTATCTTTATTTTTTTCTTTATCTTTTTGTATATAAAATAAACCTCCCATTATTAATTATCAAATATATATATAAAGTTCTTTACACCATTACAAGGATTTTTAAATTCAATAGTATATTTCTGGTGTACAGTTTTTAAGCATTTCTTTGCTTTAATTAAAAATATTCAAAAAGAACAAGATGACATAAAGGAACGACGTCGTCGTCGTGATAATCAAAGAAAAGAAAATGGAAAACATTCAAGTAGTAATAGAGATCATTTTGACAATTATTATGTATATAATCCAAGACCTTCACCAATACATCATCATCATAGTTATAGAAATAAAGATAATACAAGACATTTTGATTCACAAAAGATGAAAAGACATACTTCAACTAAAGAAAAAGGCATTCAAGAAAAAACCCATTCCAGAGAACATGGATTATTAAATAAAAAAAAGCAAAATAAAAAAATAAATATGAAAGAGAAAGAAGTCTCTGAAAATAGATATTCCAATGAATATCAACAATATGAAAAGAAAAATGATGAAACTTTAATAAGTATTTCATATTCCAATTCTGTTACACCTATGTTAAATAAAAATAATAATAATGAAGAAACAAAATAGTTTTTTATTTTCATTTTATCAAAAGAAATGAAAACCAAACAAAAACAAAAATATTTACATTTTTTTTTTTTTTCAACAAGATAAAATTAAAAAAGGAAAAAAAAAAAGGTAAAAAAAAAAATGAATAATATTTTCTATAATATAATATATAGAATAACATATTTAATAATAACAATGTAAAATTGTAGATAAAATATAATGATAAAAGTAATAAATAAATAAAAGATATATATATAATTGATTAATTATTATTATTTTAATGTGTTTTTTAAAAACCTTTTTATAAATATTTTTACTTTTTGAATATTTTATATTCCTTATTCTTTCATTAAATACTATATACTATTAATCTGTGTTATAATAATACTTTTGCACCACCATTGTTATTTCAATTATTTTTTTTTTTTTTTCAATAATAATAAGGCATGATGATAGAATTTTATGTATCCTACATTTTTTTCTTAAATACATTTCTTAGTTACATTATTATGATAAATAAATAAATAAATAATTTATATTTTTTTTTATTAATTTCTAGTAAAAAAAAAAAAAAAAAATTATTAAATTATTTAATATTTTTTTTTAATAAAAGTTTTTTTATTATTATTAATTTTTAAATAATTTTTTTTATATTAAATAGATATACAAAATGGTGAAGTTAACAAGTTCTGATGGTCAAGAATTTACTATTTCAAAGGAAGTAGCTTATCAATCTGTTTTATTAAAAAATATGATTGAAGGTAAGAATTTTTATTTATTAAATAGAAATTACAAAAATAAAATAAAATAAAATAAATAAATAAAATGAAATTATTATAGTAATAAAAATAGCAATCCATCATAATATTTATATTTATTTTATAATGTAGTAGTATATTATATTTAGTAATAAAAAAAAAAATAAAGAAAGAAAAAAAAAAAAAAAGTAGTTTTTATTTTCCATAAAAAAATAATAATAGATAAAAAAGTATAAATTATAAAAAATTCACAATGTAGTGTTTTATATAAAATCATTCAATAATGAATAGCAAATGTAAATATAAATCAAAATAAAAGGATAATAAAAAAGTATTCATACAACTAATATCAATTTTATTGTGTTTTTTTTTTTTTTTTTTTTTTTTTTCCTGGATGGTTATTAAAAGTTTGTTCTTTAATTTTATGATTTATTTTTAAAGAAAAAAAAATAGTATTAATATATTAATTTGTTTTCTTTTTAAATGCTAATATCAATTATGTGCCTAAACAATATTATATCTAAATAATAAAAGATGTTCTTGATTCTGAAGAAAATCCAATACCATTACCAAATGTTTCTGGACCAATTTTAGTAAAAGTTATTGAATATGCTACACATCATAAAGATGACCCAGTCAAACCACCAGTTGAAGGTCCAAGAACCTCAGAAATTGTTGATGAATGGGATAAAGAATTTATGAATATTGATCAAGGTTCTTTATACGAACTTATTTTAGCTGCCAATTACTTAGATATTAAAGATTTATTAGATTTAGGTAAATAAAATGCATATGTAATATATATTAAACTAACATCAATAGTTAATATGAATTTAAAATAATTTTGTATAATATTATGAATATATGATATTTTTTAAATATTTATAAAAAAAAAAAAAAAATATTAATTCGTATTTTTCTAATTTCTTACTCAATTTAATAAATATTAACGAAATTTCAATTAATAAAAAATTAAAAATTTAAACTAAAAAGGTTGTAAGACAGTAGCTAATATGATTAAAGGAAAAAAGGTTGAAGAACTTCGTAAATTATTTAATATTCAAAATGATTTTACACCAGAAGAAGAAGAACAAATCAAGAAAGAAAATGCTTGGTGTGAAGAACATTAAATATTTTATTAAATTGATTTAAAATACCTCTTTAGTATAGATAATATTTAATGAACAAAAAAAAAAAGTAAAGCATGTTTATAGCAAGTAATAGTTATAGAATTTAATGATATAACTATCGAAAAGAAAAAAATAATAATAAAAAAAACTACTATTCTACTAAAAGCAATTAAAAAAAAAAAAAAAAAAAAAAAAAAAACATAATAAAACAAAATTAAAGAAAAAAAGAAAATGCCTCATGTATTCCAAATATACCTACTATTAATTCTTTTATTATTACTATTATCAAATTTAAATAAGTTTGTAGAAATTAATGGAAATGAAATAATGAAATGAATAGATAATAATAAAACATTAATTCATATATTCAAATAAATATTGAATATATATAAATATTTGAATATATAGCAGAGTTTTTTTTTTTTTTTACTTTTTATTTTTTACTCTTATTATTTTCAAATGAATTATCGTTTTTTTTTTTTTTTTTTAACATATTTTCATTATGTAATTCTTTCATATATATTCTAATAACAAATCTTTCATACTCTATTTTTTGGTTCATAACATCATAACAAAAAAGATTCAATATCTTATTTAATTGTTAACTTTATTCTTTATGTATTATTTGATAAAAAAAAAAAAAAAAAAAAAAGCATGAAAACGATAAAGCAATAACATTTTATTGAAAAAACAATCAAAACACGTTTTATTATGATAATCCGTTTAAAGAAACTAAAAATTTTATTTAAATTTTTACTATGACCACTTTTGAGTTTATATATTGCTATTAAAACAAAAAAGTAGGTTAAAGATGTCAATTCCATAAATATATGTATTATGTATTATTTTATTATGTTTATTAAAAAAAAAAAAAAAAGTAGTCTTTATCCCATTAATATTTCTATTATAAACTGTAAAGAATTTAAGATAAAAATTTTATTTATTTTAAAACTATAATAAATAAAATTATTACAATTTCAATGCTTTATAAAATATAGGAATATTATTATATAAATTATATAAACAAGTTATTAAAAAGCTTGTTTTTAACAATAATAAAAAAAAAAGCTATTGATACAATATTTTTTTCATTTTATTTGACTTTAATCATTTCCTATTTGATTTACTTAAACAGGAAATGGAAAGAGGCAAAATCTTGACTGCTCAGTTCATTCTCTTGTAGTATTCGATGTTCAAATGTATATATTATATATTATATATATAATATTAATTATTATATAGAATGTATTTGTTTGTTTGTTTTTATATTGATACGAATTTATATAATATTTATAGTTATGCCTTTCTGATGAATTAACAAGGAAAGAAATAAAATTCTGTATTTTTTCAATTGTTGTTGTTACATTTTGTATAAAAATTCTTTTTTTATTAATAATTTAGATTTATAAATTTAATGTTCATTTTAATATATTTTGTATATTAAAAATATGACTTTTATATTAAGCAAGAGAAAAACAATGATAATAGTAATACTATAAAATATTACTCATTATCATTTTTTTAATGATTCTATTGCCTATCTTTTTATTATTATTATTATTATTATTATTATATTAATAAGGATAATAACATTTTATTTTTAATATGGCTTGTCGATTTTTCCATTCTTAATTCATATTTCATTATTAATTAATAATAATTAGGAAATGGAAAATGAAAAAAAGTGTAAAACTCTATAATTATTAATGATTATAGTTACGATTATTTATTATTATTAAGAATGACTGAAAATTAATTTATTTTTTATTCTATATTAAAATAAAAAAAAAATAAAAATACTATTCATTGAGAAAATGTAAAAAATTAAAAAAAAAAAACTATATAAATATTATAATTTCTCTAATTTTTTTTTTTACTATAATTAGAAAAAATTATATAAAAGAGTACGTTTAAAGAAATAAATAATTATTTTCTTTTTTATTAAATTATTATCGAAATAAAGATAAAAATATACAAAATGAGATTTAGTTCTTCTATTTTATCTATCTTCTTAGCTTTCTCAACTGCAGTTAGTGCTGCTGCTATTGATGAAAAAGCTATTGATGAAAAGATTATTGATAAAATCCCAACCCATATCACAGATATACCAGTAATAACTATTGATCCAATTATTAAACCAACTAAAACTAAAATTACTTTAACACCAATTACCATTAAACCAACTAAAACTAAACTCACTCTTACTCCAATTAAGCCAACTACTTTTACTCCAATTACCATTAAACCAACTAAAACTAAGCTCACTCTTACTCCAATTAAGCCAACTACTTTTACACCAATTACCATTAAACCAACTCAGCTTACCATTAAACCAGTTACTATTACTCGTACTAAACTTAATCCAACAATTATTATTAGACCAACTGTTGCTCCAGTTCCTATGGAAAAAGAAGAAAAAATCTAAATATATTAAAAAAGGAAAAAAAAAATAATATATATATATTTATTATATATAGTTTAATATTATTTATAATAATTAAATAATTTTACTTTTCAAAATGTACTATTTTTTTTTCTTTAAACTACTAAAAATTAAAAAAAATAATATTTTTTTTCAACCAAGTAGTTTTTAGATAATGAAAGATGATTAATATTATCACCCTTCAACTTTAGTTATTATGATGTATAAATGTAATAATAAATTAATATTTATATGTATAGTATTTTATTATATATCAATTATTAAAAATTGTTGATATATATAATTATATAAATAAATAAGCATAAAAAGGTTTACAATATCAAACAAAAACACTCTTTAATAATACTATTTTATAATTATTATAATATGTAATGTTATAAAAACTGTACAAAGAACCATTTTTTTTATTTTTTCATTTATCAATAATATTTTATAGAACATTCTATAAAATGTTAAAAAAATTTTCATTTTTTAATAATAATAAAGTTAATATTATTTAAGAAAAAATATTAAATTTTATATTTATCTATTGTTTTTTAATATATATTATATATATTATATATATTATATCATTTTATTCATTTTTATATATTTACAATGTAATTATAAATATTATAAATTATTTTTTCTTATACAGCCAATTTACCTACAACAAGAAAATCATAGCTTAGCTAATAATATTTATCTTTACCAGAAATATTTTTCTAAAGTTAACTTTTAAGTTGAAATAACCAAGAACTTTAAATATTCCTACTAGAATATATTTCAATTCTATTAATAGAATAATTTTAAAAGCTATTTGATATAATTATTTATATTTTCTTTTTTTTTTTTTTAAAGGATATATTTTTTAAAATAGTTTTCTTTTATTAATTTAGTTTATTATTCGGTCTACTTATAAAAAAAAAATACATATTTTATTGTTCTAAGATATAATTTGGAGTCAGAAGGTTCAGCTAAGGTACAAGTATTTTACTATTTCTATTAATAAATAATAATACAAAAACTTTATAATTAATTATAAATTTTAAGTTCTTTTTATAATCATATTAGTTTATAGAATTTTTTTTTTTTTATACTATAAAAATTTTTTTTATATTTATCTTGAAAGATAAAATATTCTGATAACTATAGTTTTTTTTTTGTTTTTTTTTTTTAGAATCGCTGAAATATATTTAACAGCATTATATATATAAGTAATAAGAATGTGTTTTTTTTTTAAATATAATTTCATTAATATCACTTTAAAAAAAAAACGCAATAAAATATGTTTTTTTTTACATTTAGCATGAATGTAGATAGTAAAGGCAAAAAAATAAATTTTTTAAAATATAAATAGTGTAATAATTAATAATAGTATTTTTCCTAAATATAATTAATAATTTAATTTATTATAATTTTTTTTTTTAAAAAAAAATAATAATAATTATAAAATTTTACTTTTTTAAAGTTCATACTTATCATTTATAAAAAGATAAAATTCTAAAAATAAAAATGGAAAAAAAATATTAAAATATTAAAAAATACGAAATATTTTCCCCTAATTTTAAAAACAGTAATTATAAATAATGGGAAAAAAATGATTAATTTAATAAACCGATTCTTCTATATTATACTAGTTTTTTCGTTTTATGTGATTGTAACATATGGAAAGGAATATATAATTAGAAATGGGGATGACTTTTTTTACAGCATAAATGGGATTATTACAAATTATGAGGGTAATGAAGAATTAATATTTAGATTTCCTGACCACCAATATGATATGCTTAATCAAATTTATTCTATCTCAATACCTGTAAATACGAATATATCATTCATTGGAAATGAAAATATGACTATTTTTGATTTTGGTTTTGATAAGAAAGGAGCGTTGGATATTAATAAATCTATTGATAAAGAATTATATGTAAAATTTGAAAACATAATTATCCAGAATTTTTATTCTTTGAACCAGTATCAAAGCAAAATATCAGTATTCCATGTAATATCACAACTAAACAATTTATTTGTTACTTATAATAATTGTATATTTAGAAATAATAGTAATGATATATTTACACTTGATATAAATTGTTCCAAAAACAATATTATTGAACCAAATGTCACTTTTAATAACTGCAAATTTCTGTAATTTATATATAATTTAATATGCCATTTTTTTTTCTTTTTTTTTTTTTTAAAAAAAAAATAGCATATATTAATTTTTTTTTTTTTTTAACATTTTATGTCTACTATATCAATATCAACAAACAATATTGATACTGATAATAACAATAATAATATAAAAGTAATAATACTGAAAGATTAATTATTGCTAATCAATCTCTTGGCTTTGTATTTACCAATGCGGAAAGTTGTTTAAAAATTAAAATGAAAAATAGTTACTTTGATAATAATAAAGGTTTATTTTTTCTTCAAAATTCTTCTATTACTTTTGATAATTGTAAGATAAAAGAATATATATATTAAAGGATTTAAATAATGCATTAGTATAATATTACTTAATATTATAAATAATAATAATAATAATAATAATAAATATATATTAATATTTCTAATAATAGGTTATTTTTCCAAGATATTTGAAATTTTGAATGGTACCTATAAATATGTTTTTATTTTCTCCAGAAATGGTAATCAAGAAATATACATAAACAATTCGATTTTTGAAAATATACATAATACTTTACCATTAATATTTGGAAAAGGATTGGAACTACAGTAAATTAAATAATTAATGCATAATTAAATTTATATATTTATATTAATTTTTAAAATCTTCTATTATTATTATTATTATTATTATTATTATTATTTCTGTTGTTGTTGTTGTTATTGTACATCATAAGAATTAAGAACACAACCTTTTCAAATTGTTATTCAAATTATGGTTATTTAATTAACATCAGCCAACAATATAAGAATGAATTAAAAATTAAAAATTCAAGATTTTCCGGTATGAATTATAAATAATATAATATAATAAAAACAATATATTTATTTGTATAGACAACCTTTTATAATAACGTATCAATAACAATTAATTATTAAAATCTTGACTGTATATATAGATACATGTACTATTTTTCATGGTAATAATTTTAATTTTGATATATCCAATACAATTTTTGAGAATATTACATTTAAGAATTCTCTCCCAGCCATTATCGATTCTAAATTCTCGGAAATATCAATATCTAATACAACATTTAGAAATATGAAGTAATGAAATTTATTTAAAATAAAAAAAAAAAATTTTTTTTTTCAATTATTAATACATTGAATGAAATATATTAAATTCTTTTATATTCATTTATTTTTCATTAACTATTGAATTAGTATAATGAGTAAACTTTTCAATGAAGATTCAAAATATATATTAAATGGTATTAAATTGTATAATATTACAACAAATTCAAAGGCATTACTACATTTTTTATATAAAGATATATCTATTAATCATATAGATATTGAAAATGTATTTTGCGTTGGGGATAGTGGTGATACCTCCTTAATATTATATGATTCGGGAGAAAAAGAAAAAGTATTTGATATTAATGATATGAATATAAATGTTGCTTATTCAAACGGACCGTTGATTAAACTATTAGGTAAAAATACAAATATCATTTTAAAAGATATAAAAATCGAAAACACACATTCATTTGGTTCAATTATTGATAATGACTCTGACAATGTATTGATTTTTTATTTCTAATTATTTATACATACATACTTTCAACTTATTAAAATAAAAAGAGTATTAATCTATATTATTTATTTATTTATTTTTTTTAAAAAAAAAATAGCTAAAAATAACAATTTCAAATTCTTTGTTTAGTAATAATAATAACGAAAATAAAATTAATTGTGGAAATATTCATTTTAAAAATGATTTGGATATCACTATATTTGACACTAAATTTTTAAATAATAATAGTAAAAATTATGGAGGTGTCATGTAAGAAAACTCAATGCTTTATTCATAATACTACTTTAATTAAATTCTATTAATAAATAGCTTTACTAAAAAAAAAACTATTTATTATTAATAATAATATATATTTATTATTATTTATATAAAAAAAAAAAAAGGTGTATTAATGATATTTCACGTATGACATTAAATTTAACATCTAATGAATTTAGTGAAAATTCAGCTATAGATGGTGGTGCATTATATATAACCCACAGAAAAAATGAGAATGATAATGAATTAATACATTTTATTATTAATAATAATACATTTTATAATAATTCTGCTGAATATTTTGGTGGTGCTATTTTTATGGAATTAAATAATTTATCGATAAAGTCAACACAGAAAAATATAATGGAACATAATAAATCAAAAATTTTAGGTGGAGGATTATTTTTATCAAATTATTACAATAAAGATGTATATGATATGTTTTTATTTAAGGATAATTTTTCAAATTCTATAAGAAATGATTATTCTTCGAAACCAGCGTATATTGCATTAAGTTCAAATTATACTAATAGTTTTGTTGAATTATTTTCTGGAGATTATCTTGCTTTAGAATTTGCATTATATGATGAATTTGAAAATATTATTGAAGATATTACAAAATTTTATTCCTCCATGACTATAAGAGTAACTTTAGAAGAGAAGAATGTTATAAGTAAAAGGTCAACTAACATATTAAATTATTATTTAGAAGGAAATATCGGATCGTTTTTAAATGGTTAATATTTTTTTTTATACTTTTAAATGTATATAGTTATCTTTTTTTAATAAATAATAATTATTAATAATTAATATTTTAATGATGATTATGTTTTCAGGCCGCTGTGAAATGAAAAATCTTAGAATATACGCAAATCCTAATCAATATAAATTAAAATTAAATATTGAAAATTATGATAAAGAAATAAAATTAAAATCCGATATCACTATAAAGATTAATAATTGTTCTAAAGATCATGTCAAAATGAAAAAAAATAATGTTATATATTGTGAAACACCAAAATGCAAAAGTACTTGCCCGATATACCATTCAGCAACATGCCAATCCTATAGTGATGAACCAGTTAACGTTAATGATGTGAATTTAAATATTTGTAAATGTAATAAAGGATGGAGTGGTGATTTGTGTAATATAAAAATATTTATTGATTTTAGGTAATTTTTTTTTTTTTTTACCTATCCTATATTTATTTTTTAAATTCCATTCTCTAATAGTTATTTTATTTTTTCTATAATACTTTCATATTTATATAATATATATATAAAAATACATGTTATTTCCATGTAAATTCCATTATCCCCTCCTTCTTTCCATTGTTTTATAAATTAAATAATAAATAGTAAACTTCGTTATATAATAACACTTTTAACGATTCCAATAATTCTAGTCATAATCTTATACATAGTCTATATCATATATTATAAAATGAACAGTATTATTGTGGACACTGGATTTTACAAAATAATTCTTTTTTCAATTGGAATGATTTTTTATTTCACAAGCAATATATTTTCTACCTATACCACTTATTTTCAGTGTTCTATCTATTTTATTTTTAGACATATTGGAATTTCCTTAATATTTATTATATATTATTTAGTGACTTCCTTGAATTATGAATTAGGTATTGGTCAAAAGAATAATGAAATTTCAAATGACAAACTAAAATTTCAAATGGATAATAATAATAATAATAATGATAATAATAATTCATTGGATAATGTTTTTAACTATAAAGAAAATTGTATAAATTCTGATAATTTTCTAAAAAGTATAAGTATATCCAATAATAATAATAATAATAATAATAATAATAATAATAATAATAATAATAAAATAAATCAAAAGAATGAAAATAATGAACCAAAAGAAGATTTAATTGAGGAATATAGTGAAGATAGTTATAGGAAAATAAGAAGAATAAATTCAATATTTTTTGAATTTGTTATAGGTCTCTTTATATATATCATTCTACTTTTTGTAATTTCAATAGTTAAACGGAATTATACAACCATGATTTTATCCCAAGATATCAATAATACATGGTATTATAAATGTAGTCTAGAAAAAGAAAATATGCTTTTTAGTTTAATGGAAGTTATTCCTATACTATGTATTTTAGCTAAAATAAATCAAATCAATTGTTTAGAATGTGTATTCAAATATAATAAAGGAATATTGTATTCCGCATTAATAGGACTATTACTAGGTCCTTCCGCTAATGTAATTATATATTTGATATTTGGTTTTTTAAGTATAATTATATACAGTTGTATAAATATCTTTATATTAAATTTTTTCTCTTTTTCTTTTTTTTTTTTTTTTTTAGGTTATTTGTTATTTTCTTCTATCCAAACAAAAATATTCAAGTATTATCTTTAATTCTATCATAAATTCAATATGCTTTATTACAATTTTTATTTTATCTTCATGGAATAAAATATATTACATTTCAATTAAAAAAGATGGAAATAATCCAACAAATTATTTCATATTTCGTAAGCATGAACGTTGTGTCATTCATGACTCAACAACTTGTGGATGTAAGCTAAATATGCATAGAGAAATCTTTTTAGTCAATATTAAAAAGGCCATTAATTTGTATAATGTTTGTTCAACATTTTTTGAAAAAGTTGATAATAAATATGTATATATATCAGCAAAAACTAAATGTTCATTTTTAACAAATTATAATAACAATAACAACATTAATATTAATACTATTATTTCTATTACAAATTCAATGACCATATATCATAATCAAAATCATAGCAAAAACAACAACGGTAATAATAGTTGATAAATGTTTAAAAAATGCACACAATTCAAAATTTATTTTTAAAAACATAATAAATATTTAAAAAATAAAAAATTATCAAAAAGAAAAAAGAAAATAGAAAAAAAAAAAAACATAATTTTGTAATTTTTTTTTTTTAATTACTGACTATCTATAAAGGTGTAAAAAAAACTTTTATTCCAAGTTTTATATTTTTCTTTTTTTTTAAAAAAAAAAAAGTAAAAATTATTAAAATTACCACTTTAATAATTAAACTTTTTTCAACACGATAACATTCATTAGTTATTAAATCTACCAATTTTGTCTTATTTTATATTACATCAAACTTCAACAACAGCTTTATACTCCCTTTTCATAGAAAAAAATTCATATTATATAAAAAAAAGAATCTGTAAAATTACTTTATATTACCACTTTATGCCTTCAAATTTACTTATAATATCAATAATGAATTTTGAATTTTTTTTTTTCATCCTTTTACCAAAAATATATATAATACATTTCATATATTGTAAATAGTTAATAATTTATTTTACTTTAGAAATAATGTTCTTCTCTTTCTCAACAATAGTAATATAATTATTTGTATATATAATTTACTTTTTATATATATATATATAGAATCCAACTTTATTCATATCAAATCACACTTTGAATGATACCTTCATTCCTAGGTCATTTTGAAAATGGTAAATTGCTAAAGTTTCATATGTTTTTTTTTTTAATTTTAAAAGTAATAGCTTATCTTTATTCTTTTTAAAATTAAAGAATTATATTGATAAATTATTATTAATATATTATAGTATATTGTAATATATTTTGATTTAATAAATCATTTTCCTATTTATTAAATAATCTTATCTTTTAAAAAGTGGATTAATTACTTTTAAACAATTAATAAACACACGAAAATAAATAAAAATATTATATTTTAATTAAATTTATTAATAATATATGGATATAATTAATAAATATTTATTTTATATATGAAATAAATATATTTCAATATATTATTATTGAATATTAAAATCATGTACTTATTAACCCTTTTTAATATAATATATTGATATATATATTGCAATTGATTAATTATATATATTATTAAATAAATGAGGAATTGTCAAAAAACAACTATCCAATTATAGAATAGTATAAAAAATCACAATGAAATAACGTAAAATTATTTTATAGGTTAGAGGAGGCAGAAATTTAATGCATAATTTATTTAAATCATATTTATTTATTCATTTATTTAGTATTTATAATTTATTTAAATCATATTTATTTATTCATTTATTTAGTATTTATAATTTATTTAAATCATATTTATTTATTCATTTAAGTTGATTTTTTTTAAAGTAATTTGGAAAATAAACTATCAAATTTTAATGTCATTATTTGAATCTATTGAAACCGATTTGATAACCTATCGTATAGTAAACTATCATATACTATATCCTTTTTTTCTAATTACTAATACTCTTTTTGTTAATTGTTCTTTGGGTAAATCTAACAAATAATGTATCATAAATTAATATAAAATTTAATCTACATTAATATAATACATAATGTAGTAATAATGTAATAATGTATTTCTATTTACTTTTTAATAAAATATATAGTTATATTAAAATAATATATAATATATTAATAATATTAATATATTATATATAATAATATATAAATTATTAAAGATAATAAATTTATTTTAAACTTTTTTTATTTATTAAAGTTGTACACTTTTCTTTAAAAAAAAGTATATCTAATATAAATATAAAAACAAATTACCTCTTTTCTTTTTTTTCTTTTTTTTCCAAAAAGAGTTTAAATTGTTTTATAAGAAAAAAGAAATAATTTTAAATTTCTTTTATTCATAAAGAAAAGTTTATTTTTTTAATTAAAAAAAAAAAAAAAAAAAAAAAAAAACAATAATAACAATAATATATATATGAGGAAAAAAAAAAAAAGTGTCAAAATAAAGTAGTTTAAAAAAAAAAAAAAGAAACATAAAAAGACAAAAAAATTAAATAATTTCTGGTTCTTTTTTTAAAAAAATAATTATTATATCAACAGAAGATTAAAAAGAAATAAAACGATTTAAGCAAAAAAAAAAAAAAAGAAAAATTGTTTATTTTTTAAATTTATATACTGTGAATATTAGTATTTTGTATAATAATCAGATTTCATCACTTAAAATACGCATTTATTCAGTAAAGATATTTATATACTTGTCCACAAAAATTTAAACTATAAAATAAAACTTTTCAATTGATTTATTTTTTATTAAAAGATAACTTGTAAATAATTTGTTTCATTTAAAAGAAAATATTATTTATAAGTTTTAAAAAATTAAAAATATTATTATTTTTTAATCAAAATTGATAATTTAAATTTCAAAAAGTCATCATCAAAACTTTAAAGTAAATTTGTGAAAAATTTAAACTTTTAAAGTTTAATCAAAATTGATATTCTGATTCCAAAAAATAAAAAAAAATGTTATTATTAAATAGTTCTTTTAGTATTTATACTTGTATATACAAGATATTTATAGTTTATTGAAATTAATAAATAAATAATTAAAAAGAATATTTAAAAGAATAAACCAAAAAAGCATACCAAATAAAAATACCAAAAGAATTATAAAGTTTATATAAAAAAATTATATTTTTCTTTTTTTTTTTTAAAAAAAGTAAATTAAAAAAAAAAAAGAAAATATAATTACCTTTTTATTAAACTTTTTAATTAAAAAGAAAGAAAATAATTTATAAAATAGTTACAAAACTTGTTTTTAAATTTATGCTATAAATATATAACATTTAAAAGAAAAAGAATATACTTTTCAAAAAGTAGTTATCAATTTAAAAAAAAAAAAAGTAATAATATTTAAGTAATTACAGTATAAAAAAAGAAATATAAAATTAAATTCGAAATATCTAATAAATTAGTTAACTATTCGAGAGAAAATAAGATTAATTAATTGTTTCAAAAGGAATTCCAAAAATACATCTATATATTTTAAAGTAATAAAAATATTATTTATTATATAGTTTAGTTATTTACTGTAATAAAGAGTAAATATATAGTTTTTTTTTTTAAGAAAAAGACAATTGTAAATTAAAGAATATATTTACATAGAATTAAAAATATAAAGGAATTAATTTTTTCTTAATTAAACAGTTCATGTTTCCTGTTCTAAAGTAAATTTGTAAAAAAAAAAAACAAAATTTTGTAAAAAGGAAAAAAAAAATTCATACTTTTGTATTATTTGTATTACTATTTTTTTTGGTACCATTTTAATTTTAATCAATTACAAATATAAAAATGCAATCACAAACTCAAACCATTTCAATACCTGTACTAATATCTCAATTAGGTATCAATGTAGGTAAATCAGTGCGCAATAATTCCTCAGTGAATTCACCAACTAAAACAACCACAAAAACAACTACAAAAACTTCATATAGATCTCCTTCAGTAAAAACTATTTATAGAACAAATAATATAAATAATCAAAAGTCTGTTTATGTGTCGGTATCATCTTCATCAAGCGTTAAAACTACCACAACTTCTACTACAACAAAAGACAATAATAATATGTATATTAAAAGAAAACCACATTCCAAAGAATTTTCAAATATACAATATTTGCTTTCCCTATTTATTTTTTCTTTTAAATATATCTTTATAATTAGTTATAACATAATCGAGAAATTATTATTTGTCGTACTTAATCCATTTGAATCTATAATTTTTGTTTCATATAGAATAAATGAGATAAGATTAATGAATAATAGTGTTGAGGAATTAAAATTCGAAAGGGATCAACTCATAATTCAAGGGGATCAACTATTAGCCCAATTGAATGCAATTCGTATCTGTTATCGTAATGTTGAATCTAGTTATAGGGCAATGAAACAAAAACGCGATACATTGAAAGAAACTATTAAAGCTTTACAAAATGAAATTCAACGTGAACGTGAATCTAGATTTGTCGTAGAAAAATGTCATAGTGAACGTATAGAAAAATTAGAATTTGAAATAGACATGAAAGATCAAGAAATCATTCAATATGAAGATAAGGAAAGGTTAATGAAGAGAAAGATTCATAAACTTAAAAAGAAGTTAAGAAATAAAACACCAACATCTTCTAGCAAACTTACCCTTCCTACATTTTCCCTTCAAAATTTTAACACCTTTTCTTTTGATGATGTAATACCTTCAAATGGAGTAGATATTAAAAACGAAGAAGAAAATAATTCAAGTAATTATAGCGATAGTAGTAGCGAAGGTGAAGACTTTGTCTTTGAAAAAGAATCTGATACAGAATCTTTTTCTTCTGAATCTAGTTCAGAAGAAGAGACTGATTCTGATTCATATACTGATTCTGAATCTGAATCTGATTCAGATTTAGATGAAATTTATGAAAGTAATATTCAACGAGAAATACCAAAAAATTCTATCTATTATAATTTTGGACAAAAACATAGTGCTAAGGAAGAAGAAGAAGAAGAAGAAGTTAATAATAATAAAATAGAACAATTAAACCCATTAGAAGTATTAAGAAAAGAAACCTATAATTGTTTATATCAATCTCTTGTTTCTGAGCTTTGTACATCATCTATTCTTATGGATTTGGACATCAAGATGGATAAAAATAATTTTAATTCATATACATGTATAAGTATTATAATGGAAGCCTTTATTCATTATTTAGAAGCTAAAAATCAAATAACAAATAAAGAAGCAATAGAAAATTTATTTATTCGTTATCGTTCCTTAATTCTAAACTATACCGATTCAAAAGAAGATCAAATGAATCTTTTAGTAGCCTTAGAGTATATTTGTATTGAAAATTCGTTACGTCTTCAACAACATCTTAGAATAATGATGGCCATCTATAAAGCAGAACTTGTTGATCCAAATACTATTTTACAATGGTATCGCCTTTTACCAGATGCTGAAGAAGTTTGTCATCATACCTGTCCAATGACACCAAATATCAACTGTATTCTTCCAAATAATAATGACAAACTAAATAAGTCATATGTTGAAAGGAATTGTAAATCTCTTTGCCAAATGATTGATGGTCATTATGCAACCCAAACAGTAGACTCTTCAAAAGATAATGCTACTATCCAAAATAAGAGTCAAGGTGAAGGTTTTCATGATGATATCAAAAGTGAAGCCAAAGCATTTACCGACAGTTTACTTCTTTCAGCACAAAAAGATAATGAAAGTAAATTTTCTGCCCACTCAATAAAATTCAAAAATAATAGTCATGGAACTCTTGGTCATGCTAGAAAAAGATCCATTAGTAAGACTAATGATTCTGATTTAGAGTTAAGAAAAGACGTAAGGGAATTAGCAAAATTTTTTGCACTATGGTTGGAAAGCAAGGAAACATCTTCATCAGATGATGAAAGTATTTTGGACAGTATAAGTCAAGAATTTGATGAGTCTTCTTCTGAAGACAGTGGTAATGAATTAAGAAATCTTCATCGTAGTCTTCTTAGTGATGATGACTCTAAAAGTAGTCATATGAATGATAGTGAAACCTATAGTGATATTGTATCTGTTGTCACAGAAGATGAACAATATCCAATTTTATCACCAAAGAAATATAAAAAAGTTACCTTTAATTTAATACCAATGGATGATAAGGATGATGATGCCACGGTTCATAATGAGGATGAAACTGAGCATAATAATGATTCTTATAATGTAGCCGTAAATAAAAGTAGTCCTCTTGTAGAATGTTTAGAAAATAATCCATTAAGGGAGTTTAATTGTTTTGATTTCCCAGAGATGGAATATGAAGAAAACGAGGAAGAGGAAGAAGCCTGTGAATTTGATGATGAAGTAATAATTGAAGAAGTGGAAGAGATTATTGAAGAGGAAGAAGTAATCGAAGAGGAAATTATTGAAGAGGTGATGAATTCAAATGAGGAAAATTATGATCAGGATGATGAAAGTGTAACTGTTGTTGAAGAAAAAGAAGTTATTGATGAAGTTATAGAATGTGTAAAAGTAACAAACTAGAGAAAGGGGAAAAAAAAAGGAGTATATATTTTCAATATTTTTTTTTTCTTGATTTATGAATTAATACGTTCTTTCCATCAAACCAATTTTTATCTTTAAAAAAATATTTAGTAATTGTTTTTCATTCTTCCCAAAATATAATTTACAGTAAAAAGCGTTAAAAAACTCCATTCTATTAATACAACATTTGTCCATAATTATTATACTATTTTATTTTAATCGTTGTTTTAAACATTTAAATTTTTGTAAAATTAAAATAAAATAATAATAATATATAATAATAATAATAATATATATATATATATATAAAGAGAATTAAACTAATTTAAGATATATTATTATAAATCAACATTGATTTTTTTTTTTTTTTTAAAAAAAAATGTTTTCCTTTTTTGAAAAAAAGAATAAAAAAAAATTGTATAAAAATTTATTAATTATAATATTTAATTAATAATAATAAAAAAAAAAAAAAAAAAAAAAACATTTAACTCATATATATATATATAATAAAACAAAAAAAAAATAATAAAAAAAAAGTTTTAAAAATTATAAAAAAAAAAAAAAGAAAAAGAAAAAAACATCCACCATTTTATTAAATAGTTTTTTTTATTATTATTATTATTATTTAATTTATTTTAAAAAATTTGAAGAAAAAAAAAAAAAAGGCATATTATCCTCCAAGTGTCCAAATGAATTAAATTATAGAGTTAACTAGTTGTTTGGTGTAAAAAAAAAGTAAAATAAAAATAAAATAAAAAAAAAAAAAAAGAGGTCAAAAGATAGAATAAAAAAATTTTTTTTTTTTTTTAGTCCTTAATAATAATAATAATGTATATAATGTATGCCTTGTCAGAATAAGAATGGACGACCTTTTTAAAAAAAAAAAAATTCTTTTATTTCTCTTTTTTTTTTTTTAAAAAAAATAAACATTAAATTTTTACCTTCTCCAGAAAATAAAAAATTTAATAATGAAAATGAAAAAGCAAAAAAAAAAAAAAATTTTTTTATTTTATTAGTTTTTTTTATTATGAAAAGACCAGAATTTAATAATTTTTAAAATTAAAAAAATGGAAGATTTAACAAATTATTATATTAATATCATTAATAAAATTATTAAAAAAGCAACAAAAGTTTTTAACGAAAATTATAATTTAAATATTAGTGAAGATAATATATTGAAAGATTTAATCAAAGAAAAAGATGATGTGAAAGACCTAACGGAAGATATAGAAAAGTTAACAGTTCAACACCACTGTATAGCTACTAAAAAAGACAACACGAAATGTACTAAAAAATGTGTAGCAGGACACGCCTATTGTGGTATACATTCATATTATGAAGGAAAATTTCCATTCAATGAACATATAGCAAATGTTACCAAACAATTTCAATATAACCAAACTCTTTGTAGTATTTCATTAGGAAATGACTGGATTATTCATGAAATACATAAAGAAACAAGTAGATGGCCAAAAGAAATTATAAATGATGATGAAGATAACTCACTTTCTTCATATATTTTATTTTTTCCAGAGTTTACTGATGGTTTAGGAGCTGGTATTCTTGTTATTCAACGCACGTCACCTAACAAAAAAGAAAGTTATTTCATGGCAACTCATTATGTTGAAGTCAATAAATATATTGAATCCTTAAGACCCCCTTTATACGCAAAAATTTATTTAAAATCCATTGAATTCATTAAAGAAAATAAAGATTTATATAATAAAATTAAAGAATTTCTTGAAGCCTATGGTATACCCTATAGGATTAAAAAATTTGATACTCTTTCCCCCGATAATCCATTAATCATGTATAATAGGATTATAAATATTATCATTGCACATCGCAATATAATGTATTTCAACTACGAACATTATATTAATTTTAAATTAGAATAAGGGAGGAAAAAAAAAAAAAAAAAAAAAAACAATGATAATCCCATTAAAATTTTTCTAGGGAAACCACTAAAAATATACCACATTTTATAAAAATAGAGCAACAAAGATATATTTGCAAATGCTTAAACACTTTTTGAATATTTATTGTTTTATTTATAAATTATTGAATTATGGATTCAATACCTAACAGTGCTAATAGTCTTATATATAATATATATTTATTTAAAAACAATATATTATTCCTTTTTATAAAAAGGATATATCAACAAAAATTTATTTGTAAATATGTAAACATGTAAATATATATATATTTTTTTTAGATATATTACTTTATTTATAAATTATGGAATCAATGTCTAAACAACATGGTAATAGTTTTATATAATGTACATCTATTTAAAAGTAATATATTATACCCCCATTAATATATAACATTATCCATGTTTTTTTTTTAAAAAAAAAAAATCTAATAAAGAATCAAAAATTATATACTACAATATATACTTTCATAAATATATTTTTTAAATTCATACTTTCAACGCTATAATTTTTAATAGTTCAAATTCATGTGTTCTATAAGGATTATTTTGTAATTAATACTTTTGAAATATTAAAACACCATGTTTAATACATATGTCTTATTTAAAATATTGTATGTTTTCAGACCTAATACAAGTAAATGACATTTTTCTCTTTTTTTTTAATGATATGACTTGTTGATAATAATAATACCAATTATTATTATTGTTGTTGTTGTCGTTGTTGTTGCTATTGGTGTTATTTTTTATTTCCATTATTTATTCATTTATTTCCTTTTATCTGAAATTAATACGATGATTGTTTGATATATTTGTCATATTTTTCATTCTATAAAAAAAGGTACCAAGGACTATAATTTTTTTTTTTTTTAATCTATTTCACATTCTCTATAACTTGTTTGACATCCATGACTTGATTTACATAGATTTCGATCTCGAGTACATTTTCCATCAGCAGAACAACATTTATCATGACTACATCCTTTATTTCCAGCTTGAATACCACAGCCATAATAAATGTTATCCCCTGAATAAACAATATGTTTTCCATTATTTATAAAATAGTTAGGATAGTCACCGGGAATACCTTGAATTTTATCTTTCAAACCCATTTTTTGTAGAAAGGCTATCATAGATTTTGCCGTAAATTTTATCTCTTTATGTTCACTCATGATAGTAGCAATTACACCAGTAATCACAGGAGTGGTAAAGGATGTCCCATACACTACCTTGTCAATATTCCTTCCGTCTTTATCATTGATTTCAACATGAATGTAACCCGGACCATAAATATCCACAACACGTCCATAATTAGACCACCATACTTTTCTATAATGAGTGGTATTCATCATTTTAGTTTCCATATCTCTTTCCAATACTTTCCATTGCATGGTTTCATTAATACCTATATTATCAATACTACCAACACATAGAACCCCTTCTATAGAACAAGGAAGGGATTGTTTGTTCTTTTCAACATCAAAAGAATTAATATTTTCATTCCCACCAGCCGCCACCACAATCGTTCCTTTTTCGATAATTTCTAAGATTACATTTTTCATTTTATTTATGACATCCATTTTTATTTTGACCTTTTCTTCGATGGCATAATAATTACCAAAGGATAGATTAACCACCGTTTTATGAGGACGGATTAAATGATCTCTTACATACTCTAATCCTGCAATAGCATTATTATAATTCACGGTATGAAAAGCAACCCCATAGACATTTGCTTTACTCGCAACACCATGAATCAAACCTGAAGCAGCATCCGTAACATATTCTCCATGATAATAATTTTGTGCTACCAATGTCGGGTCAGATGTACTACATTTTGTTTCAGATTCTGGTGGATGGTATTCTCCATCAATGATGGTGACAGCACATTTTACCTTACGTTCATGTTTATTTGAAAATTCCGAATGGTTAAAATTAAATCCGGTATCAATGATAACAATATCAATATCTTTTCCTGCTGACAATGGATAATAAAAATTTGTATCGTATTTATTAGCTAATTGATCATTATATATTCCCTGGGAGAGTAAAGAAAGGTGTAGGTCAGCATTATTTCTTATTTGTACCTGATGCCAACCTGTTTCTCTTTTTATATTTTTTATTTTATAAATAGTTTTTTTAGAAAAAATACTGTCAATATATATTATTAGGATAAGTAGCCATATAAAATAGAAATGCATTTCTTCTTCTCTTTATATATATATATATATATTAAAATATAAAACTGATATTTGTAAACTGTTTGTTTCAATTACTTTTACTCTAAACTTTTACTATAAAAAAGAAAAACCCCATTAAGTCTTGTATTTCAATTACTTTATATTTTTAACAAGAAATTGTAATTATTTTTTTTTCGCTTTTACTATTTATTATTTTGTATAAGCACACAGGTTTGAAAAGTAGATAAATTTTCTTTACTGATATTCAAACATTTTTTAATACTTTTTACCATTTGTTTTAAAAATATGTAATTTTCTATTTTTGAATATAAATTAAAGTCGTTTAAAAAAGATAAATTTCAACTTTTTATTGGAGGTGGGGAAGAAAATACATAGAGTCTTAAATCTATAAAGTCTAATAATAATAGAATAGAAATTGCTGCTCTTAATTGTGAAATTTAAAAATGAATGAATTTCTTTATTACTTTTTTTAATAATATTAAATATATAAAAAATACTTTTTTAAATAGATAATAATAATAATAGAAGTAAATTTTAATTATCAAATCAATTTATATATGTATTATATATAAATATAAAAAATACATAAATTAATTGGAGGAGCAGCATGGTTGCTGTGATGGATCATTAACCAATTTGGAAAAATTTTTTTTTAATTAAAAAATAATAAAAAAAATATTATATTTTTTGTAAAGTTTTAAAATAAAGAGTTGCATTTAGGAAAAACTTTTTAAAAAATCTATACATAATATAATTCTAGAAATGTAATAACGATAGACGAATAACTATTTCTTATTTTTATGCTAAACCTATTAATTGTTAATTCCCCTTTTTTTTTTTTTTTTTATGTATATTCTTAATAAACTTATTTTAAGACAATTTTTATATAAAATTTTTGTAAAATGTACATTATTTGATACATGAATAAAAACTTTAATGTATTTTATTATGAATATTTTTTTTTCCTTTTATTAAGATAATACTATAGAAATTAATCATTTACAGTAGATAGCATTATATATATCTGGGCACATAGAAATAGCTCTAAATCTATATTCCTTGAAGATAATTTTTCTAAATACAAATGGTTCGACCCTACTACCCGTTCATTACCTTGAATTCATTCATCAATGACATTATTACATCCTATTTACAATTATTTATTTTAACACTTTTATCAAATCGAATTAAAATGAACCAATATGTTAAATAAACACATCGTTTTATTAATTGAGAATAACATTCAATATTTATCCAACTCTAACCTTAATTTACAGTCTATGTAATGTATCAATTAATAATAATAAATCTATTCTTGTTATATCATGTGATCATATAAAAAACAATAGAAAATGTAGAAATCACATTTACAACAACTTTTGGTCTATACTTGTGTATATCATGTGTATATACATATTTATATGCTTTAATTACATACAAATATACATTTATCATAACTCTATTTTTTATCTTTTATAAAATGGTCAGATTTTGAAAAAATAGAATTTCGGAATATTCTTTTCACCAATAGTTACATGTAAAAGTCAATGAATAAATAAATTATATGATAAATAAATAGTAATTGTTGATAAAAATAAAAAAGGCGAAAAAAAAAAAAAAGACTGGAGTAGGAATTAGATGTCATTTTTCTTCTATTTTCTTTTTTCTTTTTTTTTTTTAATTACAGTACCTTTTTTAAATATCGAGTTTTTTTTTTTTTTTTTGATACATTTCTTTATCTATTATTATTTATTACAATAAATGAAGATTGACTCTACATTTATGGAAATGTATATTTACAAAAATAGAAAAAATTTGTTAAATAGACTAAAAAAAAAATTTTTTTTAACCATCAATGGTAGCGTAAAAAAAAAAAGTTAATAAAAGAATGATACCAAACATGGTAAAAATTTACAAGTGATTTTATTTAATAATAAATATATTATTGATGTATATTTTAGTATTAGTATTAGTAGTAGTAGTAGTAGTAGTAGTAGTAGTATTAGTATTAGTATTAGTATTAGTATTAGTATTAGTATTAGTATTAGTATTAGTATTGTATTAGTATTAGTATTAGTATTAGTATTAGTATTAGTATTAGTATTAATATTAGTATTAGTATTGTATTAGTATTAGTATTAGTATTAGTATTAGTATTAGTATTAGTATTAGTAGTAGTAGTAGTAGTATTAGTATTAATATTAGTATTAGTTGTAATAGTATTGTTTCCACTTTAATTGCATATGACATGACGTCATTGGAAATCATTAAAGAATGGTTAAAATGAATTAAAAAATAAACCTTTTTTGTATACAACAATAATATATAATAAATGCATAAATTATTAAATAATTATTATTTAATAAAGTATTCCTATTCCTTCCCATTTTTATTTGTTTATCAATTCATTTACTGGTAGTAAAAAAAAAATAAATAAAATGAATATCACCCAAGTAACGGCGGAGAATTGTTTCTTATTCCCTCCCCCATTATTAATAATATAATATGGATTTTATCACATAAATTTTACTTTTACCCTAATAAAGTTAATTTTTTAATAGTTTAAAAAATCAAAAAAAGGTATACTAGTATTGTTGTTTATACTGTACTAGTATTGTTTTTTTTTTCTTATTAGGTATTTGGTGCTTTTTTTATTATTATGTACATTATGGATGTTGAAGATTATTTATTATTCGTTTTAATTATTTATTAAAAATTAAAAAATTTTGAAAATGATTCGCGCTTTTTATTTTACATTATTTAATTTATATTTCTACCGTTGTTGTTGTTTTCTTTGTTACTAGAAGAGAATAGCAAAAAAAAAAGTTTTATAATGTATAAAATTGTTATTGTCAATAATATTTTATAAGACTTTTTACCCATTTTGAATGATATTATCTAAAATAAGAATATTTCCTTTTTTACTTTTTAAAAAATTGTTTTAGATTGTTGCTATAATTTTTATTACATTTTTTTTCTATATTATAAAATAATGTAGTAAAACGTAAGAGTAGGTATCAACATAAATTGATAAAAAGAACACTCTTATAGAGAAAATAAAAAAGTTTTATAAAAATCCAATAGAATTATATATACACCATTACTATTACTATTACTTTTTTTTTTTACCTGTGATTGTCTTTTAATAATCATCCATTCATAAAGGATAATTTTTATTATTACAATATAAAAAATAATTTTTAAACTTATCCACACCTTTTTTATTTAATAGAAATAAATTAGAATATATATTGTAATATATTGTAATATATTAATCTATTATTAAAATTTCCATTCCACAAATTGGCAGTGAGTTTTTAATTAAAAAAGTATTTATTCTTTTCATTGTTTGAGGAATTAAAATGACATCAATACAAAAACGTGCATTTATCTTTTAATCTGCCTAATGAGAACTTTACCATTTTGAATATTTTTATTTTATAGTATTATTATAGGTAAAGAGTATATATGAATAGGTAACATTTAAACTATTAAAAAAGATTTTAATTTCTGTATTTTTTTTTAAAAAAAAAACTTTTTTTAAAGTTATCAAATCAACAGATGAAAGTTAAAAAAAAAAAAAAAAACATTGTTTATATAAAATAATAAATTACATCTTGATTTAAATATTTTAAAATAGACTAATTTTTTTCCCTTGAATAAATCAAACCTCAAGATCGATTTGGTAAAGTTTTTTTTTTTGATAAGTTTTTTTTTTTATTTATCATAGATGGAGATTTTCATTAAATGATTGCATTAGTATGATGAGGATATTGAAAAGAAAGACAATAATAAATCATAAAATTAATATTGAATACAAATAAAAAATTTACTCTTTTTTTTTAAAGAAATGTTTTATTTCTATATCATCATCATTTATATTTTCTAGTTTTATTTTTACTAGCTTGTCTGTTCCATGCGTTTACTTTTTCTTTTGTTCTTATATCCTATTCATTGAATGGTCAACATTTTAAATCCTATTAAATTATTTCATTCAGCCTTAATTCAGGTTATAAATAAATGAGAGTGGTTCCTTTTTTTTTAAACATTTTATTATTAAATAAACTTTTATTAAGCACAAAAACGGATATTATAATATAAATAAAGGAAAAAGGAATAACCTTATAGAGTAGGCCAATCCTCACACTCATTTTCTCTTTCTTCAAAGGATTTATTTTTTTTATTCGATTTAACCAACACCCAATTTTTTTTATGGTTAAAGTTTCACCTTAATGTTCAAGTCACATCTTCTTATTCTTTTGAATAATAAACTTTATTTTATAATAGAATGGAATATATTTGTTGATGATTTCCACTTATTATAATAGAATACATTATAATATACTATAAAATTATAATTGTAATATATTAATAATTTTTTATTATTTAGGAAAAAAAAATTAACTACTTTTTTGTCATGCCAATTTTTGTAATATACGACATAATATATTGTAATATATAATCTTAAATAATTTTTATTTATTTTTAATATAAAATCTTATTTAAGCAAAAAAAAATTAATTTACGGGTAGAAAAAAAAAGTTTAAAAATTGAAAGATGATAAATTCAAAAAAAAAAAAGGTTATTATGTGATAATGATAATGTCCTTTTTTTTAATGTATTCATAAAATAATGTTAATTTGAATCTAAATAATTTAGGCTATAAATGTCATTAACAGAATGCTTTATTAAAAATGATATAATATCTATTGATACCTTCCACCTATCTTATGACTAGTTTTTAATTTGATTTTTAATCTTTTATTTATTAGTGGGGAACTATTTTAATTTTTTTTCTGTAAAACTTTGGTTATTCTTTTTTTTTTTTTTTAATAATTAGGATTGTTTTCCTTAACAAGTTTTTTTTTCTTTTCACTAATAATTCATAATTGTTATACATTCTCATTCCTGCTCATTCCTTCCATTTCATTATACAAAACCTTTCATTTTTTTTTTTTTTTAAATCAATAATACTATTTATTAGTTATTAAAATAATTAAACTTTCTTTTAAAAAAAGTTAAATCTTAATTTATAATAAAATGGAGATTCATTTTGTTTTATTATAAAATAAAATTTATTTGAATTTTAATGTAATGTAATTTAATGTAATGTATTAAAAATTAAATTTGTAGATAATTTATTAAATTAAACTTTTTTTAATTTATTTTTTTTTTTCTGTTTATTTTTTTGACAATTCTAATTCTGTCAAAAATGGTTTCATTTCCTCTAGCATTTTAATTTATTACTACAATTAGGTCTTGTTAACTAGTTAGAGTAATTTACTAAATGATTTCAAAGTAGTTTAAAAAAATTAAACAGTTAATGAGTAAATGAAATTGAAGGGTAATTTTTTTGTGAAAGCAATATCAAATTAAAAATTACATCAATGGTGTAATAAATCAAATGTAATTAGTTTAGAACAACATTTTATAAAAGTTGAAATATAATAAATAGTTATTGTAATTAAAAAAAATATAGAGTATAAACACGTTCATGATCATTCCACTATTATCAATTTAATATTTAATGGTATTTCTTATTTTATGTTTTTTTTGAACATTTTCCCTTTAATACCATTTATTAATAAATATAGTTTAATAGTAAACTAAGTGAATAGAATAAATAAATGCCTAGAATTTTAAAAAAGAAATATAGATGTAAAAAAAAAAAAAAAAATTAAAATGGCTTTTCTTACCTAGAATATCTAGAATAATTTGAATATTTTGAAGGGAAGAATGTTAATAAAGTTATCGATTCATTTTGTTAATTAAAAAAAATCATTTCTTTCTTTTAGTTTTCAAAAAAAGAATATTAATATCAATTTTACACGAAATTCATATTATTATTAATTATACTTTGATTCCTTTTACTATTAACATACTATTATGTTTTATTAATTATAATTTGATTCATGACAAGTTTTATGAATAAAAAAATTGGAGAAAGGTGAATAAAGCCACTTTTTACCTCTTTTTCTCCTCATATACCACAACCCTTCTACCATCATTTACCATAGGTGGTAAATTATTTCTGTATAATGTCAAAAACTTGTGTTGGCATGTCATGTTCATTAACTAATAAAGTTACTAAAAAAAATTTGTAAATGTAAAATTTCTATTAATAACTTTCTATATATCTTTGATTATATTCTATTCTATTGAAATTCATTCATTTTAAATTCAACCTAATATATTACAGTATATTGTATGTGATACAGAATTGTACATTTTATATTTATAGTAATATTTAATATTTCATTATTGATGATGTATAAAAAAGATAGAATTAATTATATTATAAATATATTTAATTGAATAAGAATATATAATAATTATATTAATTTATATATATTATTAATAAATATAAAAATAAAAGATGAAAGTTTTTTTAATTAAAATACATTATAGTTTACGTATATTAATAGTATATATAAATATTTTATCTTTCATTTCATGTATAAATAGATTAATATAATAAATATATTATAAATTTATTTATGTTTTAATTTTCAATATATTTATCAATTTATTATATATATTATTATTATTTAATATATTAATAGTTCTATTATTAATCAATGTTATTATAATTGATGGATTATTTGATAATTAAATAGTAATTAAAAGAATTTATAATTAAAATATATTAATATATATAATTATTATATATTAGAATATAATCTTTAATAGTATATTGAATTAACTTTTTTTTTATTGGCTAATTCATTTTTATGAATTAAATTATTTGTTCAAGGCATGAAAAACAAAAGCTGAAAAAAAAACAATCGTAAAAATAACACCAATAAATAAATGAATAAATAAAATAATAAATAAATAAATTACTTGATATTCCTTCCTATTTAGGTTAGAATAAGCTTGGAAAGGCATCATCATCATTACAGTTGGTGTAAAATATCTTTTAAATAAATAAATAAAAAAACCATTTATATATAAGAAATAAACCATTAATACCCGTTATTCAACCTCAAGATTAATCATTGAATTTGAATAAAAAGTACAAAATTTATTACTAATTTAAATTTAATATTAAAAATCGATATAAAAATTTTTTTTTTTTTAATTTTTATTGTTAATTATTAATTGCGAAATTTTTTTGATCTATTTCCAAATTATATATTAATTTCTCAAATTAAAAAAAAAAAAAAAAAAAAAACATATAAAAAGAGTAAAAAAGTTTTTTTTTTTTTTTTTTTAACAATAGTAATTTATTATATTTTATTAATTCTATTTTATATTTTTTTTATTTAAAATAGTTTGGTTTTATATAAAAACTAAATTTTCAAATAAAAAAAAACTTTATTTAGAAAAAAAGCACTATTAAATAATTAAAAAAAAAACCATTGAATTTATTGTTTAAAAAAGTTATTATCTTTTTTAAAACAACTATAACTTAATTTTTCAAAACAAAGGTAATGTCTTATAGAATAATATTATAAATAGAAATATATTTTTTAAAAAAATTTAATGTTGAAAAAAGAAAAAACGTCAAAAACTAATAATATTATTTTATATATTTTCCTATAACTATTTTCTCAATATACTTATTATTTTTGTATATAAAATATTTATAGATATTAATTTATTAAACCTATATATTATATTTCAAAAATGAGTTTCACCTTAAAGATAAAGGGTAGAGTATTATACATAGACATCAATCTAGCTATATAAATAACTTTTAAAAGTTGACAAATAAAAAAAGTAGAAAAAGAATAATTCAAATTTTTAATATATATAGAGAAGAATAATTGATATAAAAAAACAATAAATATTTAAAGTATATACAATTAATATTAGTAGAAGAAAAAAAAAGAAAAAAAAAAAGAAAATAGGAATATTAAATGCAATAATTTTTTTTATAATAATGAAGTAAGGAAAATTAAATTATAAATATTTATATTTTATAATAGATTTTGTTGATTACGTTTCATCTTATTTTGCCAAGAAGCCAACTTCTACTTTCATTTCTAAACCTGTTCCAGGAAAGTACATATTAGTTACTGGTGGTGCTGGTTATATTGGTTCTCATACTGTATTAGAACTCTGTAAGAATGGTCATGATGTCGTTGTTGTTGATAACTTATGTAACTCTGTTGAAGGTAAATAAATAAAAATATTTAGAATAATATAATAGTAAAAAAAAAATAAATTATTGAAAAATAATCAAAAAAATTATTTTTGATAATATAAAATATATATATAGATTCATTAAAGAGAGTTGAAATTATTACTGGTAAAAAGGTTCCATTCCATTTAGTTGATGTTCGTGATAAGGAAAACTTAAACAAGATTTTTGATCAATATGATTTCTGGGCTGTTATTCACTTTGCAGGTTTAAAGTCTGTCTATGAATCTGTCCAATACCCAGAAAAATATATGAACAATAATGTTGAAGGTACTCGTACCTTAGTTGAATGTATGATTGAACACAAGGTTAACAACATTGTTTTCTCTTCTTCTGCAACTCTTTACGGTGAACCAAAGAATATGGACCCACTTACCGAAGAAGCTGATCTTGGTCCAATTAATCCATATGGTGAATCCAAGTTAAAGGCTGAACAAGTCATTACTGAATTATTTAAGGAATATGAAATGGGTCAAGCATGTCTTCTCAGATACTTCAACCCAATTGGTGCTGATGTTTCTGGTTTAATTGGTGAAAATCCAAAAGATATTCCAAACAATCTTTTACCATATATTACCCAAACTCTTGTTGGTAAACTTGAATATTTAAGAGTCTTTGGTAATGATTACCCAACCCGTGATGGTACTGGTGTCAGAGATTACGTTCACGTTGTTGATCTTGCTGATGGTCACCTTGCTGCTCTTGAAAAGTTAAGAGAAAATGAAGAAATTCGTGCTGGTGCTAAGGCTAGTCTTGATGAACGTGTTCTTATCTACAATATGGGTACTGGTACCGGTTACTCTGTCCTTGAAGTTGTTGATAGTATGAATAAGGCTTCTGGTAAGGAAGTCCCATACAAGATTACCGATCGTAGAGAAGGTGATGCCGCTCAAGTTGTTGCTTGTCCAGCTAAGGCTAACAAGGAATTAAAATGGTACACTAGATTCGATGTTAATGTAATGTGTGCTGATGCCTGGAGATGGCAATCCCAAAACCCAGATGGTTATGAAAATCCATCTCAATTTGTATTAGATTTATTAGAAAAGTACAAGAAGGAAAATGCTGAAAAGGCTGAAGCTCAACAATAAATCTATCCATATATTACTTTAATAGATATAGAGTGATTACCTATACTGTGTAAGATAGGTATCAAATCCAACAATATTATTATATTTTAATTATTAACAATGAAATTATATTTAATATATCCCATCGAAAGAAAAGAAAGAGAAAATTAAAGATTATTTTATAAAAAAAGTTATATATAAAGTATACCTAATTTTTTTGTGATAACAAAAAAAATTAATCCATAATTATGTATAATTTTTTATTTGTTTAATATAAGAATATCGGTAAAAAAAAACACACACACACACAAATAAAAAAATTTAAAAAAATTATTAAAGAATAATTTTTTTTAAATATTTTTTATTGTTTTTTTTTTCATAAACGTTATTTTTTTTTTTAAAAAAAAAAGAAATGAATAGTATACTATTATCATTATATAAATATTTATATTAGTAGTAAATAATAAATTAATAATCACATAATTATAAAACTTTCATATTTATTTAATATTCTACAAACTAAAATCTATAAACAATATATAATATATCCATAATAAATATTAGTAAAAAAAAAAAAAGTAAGTAAGCATAAAGCAGAAAATATTGATTTATAGTATATATTTCTATAAAAAATATAGAATCACAAAAAGATTAAAAACATGATTTTGATGCTAAAAAAGTATCCAAATCATGTTTAAAAATAGAAAATCAAAAAACATTTTTTAAATCCATGATGATATTTTAAAAGGATGAATGACCATCATGGCATTGTAACCACTAATAAAAATGGAAAAAGGGGAATTGAAAAGATGAGATTAAAACATGCTAAAGTTTTAAATCCACCATTCTCTTTCCTTTTACACACCAATATCAAAAAAAGTTAAAAAAAAAAAAAATCCCCCACCCAAAACAAACAATTCTATTCACACCAAAAAAAAAAAAAAAACTCTTAAAAAAATTAAAATAAATTGTAAAAAAAAAAAAAGTTTTGTAATAAAATAAAAATAGTAAAATTCTATTTTTATTAAAAGTCACTTTTGCGTGTGTATAAAAAAAAAAGTTGTTTTTATCCATTATAAGCTTTATAAATATATAAAAAGTTTGTATATAATTTTTTTTTTTGCATCACATCAATAGCGCCTTTTTTTCAATCTTTTCTTTTTGACAAAACTTTTAAAGTATCGGTTGGTAAAAATCCTGTATTATATAAAAAAAAAAAAATAAAAAAATAAAAAATGAACAAGATAAATTCCTTTTTTCTTCTCTTCCTCCCTTTTTTTTTTTTATTTTATTTTATTTTTTTCTGTAATAAACTATTTAAATTGAACTATATATACTATTTTTTTTTTTTTTTTTTTAATACTTTCCTTCATTTTCTTCTTCCATTTTCAAGTTCTATAAAAAAAAAAAAGCAACCATTACCCTTTTTTAAACTATTTTTCTTTTTCTTTTCTTTTTTTTTTTTTTTTTCTGACTTTGTAAATCCCTTTTACATTTTTTTCCTACTAGATAGAATTATTATCAATAGTTGATTTAAAAAAATCAAAAAGAATTTTTTTTTAAAAAAAAAGAGAAAAAGTCTACTTTATAAAAGTTGACAATTTTTTTAATATATATTTCAATATATTATTAATATATCATGTCAATGTTTTAAATTTATTATTTAAAAAATAATTTTTTCCATCTTTGGTAATATTATTTATTTGAAATAGAAAAAAAAAAAAAAAAAGGCTAAATTCACTTTTTAAAAAAGTTTATCTTTTTTTTTAATTAGTGTAATGAGTAGTAATTCATCAATGTAGTTGTATCTACCTACATTAGCTATTTACTACTTACAATTAAACTATTTTTAATTATTTAATCATTTCATGAAATAAAATAGAGAAAAAAGATTCAAACCTCATCTCCATGTTATTTTTTAGTAAAGTAATTTAATGCCATGATAGCACACACACTAAAACAATGACAGTTTTTTTTTTGAAAAAAAAAGAAAAAAAATTAAAGAATGACTAATTACTTTTACAAAAAAAAAAAAAAAACCCCCTCGCCACTAATGAAATTTTTTTTTTCAATTTGTGCATAAAAAAAATTTTTTTTTAATTGATGCATAACAAAATAAAGATTTTTTTTTTTAATGCCTTTTTCATTTGATACTTTTTTTTTTTTAAAAAAAAAAAAAAAAGCTATTTTTCTTAAAAGGATATTTAATTTAAAATGGAAAACAACATTTTTTTTTATTCATTAATTTACCACTTTTAACTTTTTCTAATATAATTTTAATTTTAAATAAAAACTTGATATATTATTTTAGATAGTAAAATTTTTATAGACCTTTTAAATTCTTTTTTTTACTCTACAACATTACGTTCAATGTAAATACAATAATGTAAATGTATGATCCATAATGATAATCTCATTACCTAATACCTAATAATGAGGTTGTCAATACGAACAAATTAAAGAATGTTTAGTATATAGTAAAGTTTAGTATATGGAATGGCAAGGAAATAAAAAAAATATTTTGATCGTCGGAAAGGAATGAAATACTAAAACCTAATTACTAAATGTTTACATATTCAATGGAAAATCTACTCTTTCAAACTAAAATTATTTGACAGGTAGTTTTTTTTTTAACTTCCGAGTGCATTTCTCCCATCAATCAGAGTTAGCCCCAATGGTGGTTCTTAGAGAAACGTTGGCTCATTCCTATTGCTAGGTGGTTGTGACCCTCCTGATTTGTCGTCATACTGTATCTTTAGCTTTGACAGGTAGTGATATTTCTTTGCAAAAAAAAAAATTTCTATAATGTATTTTGTTATGTATTTAATAATGTATTGTAAATAGTATGAAATAGTAAGAAAAAAAGTTTTTCCAATCTCATTTGTCTCACTTTTATAATATATATATTTTTTCAATAGTTTACATTTAATAAAATCTGAATATATTTCTGTAATAAATAATAATAATTGGAATAATAATAATAATAATAATAATAATAATAATAATAATAATAATAATAATAATAATTAGAATAATAATAATTAGAATAATAATAATTAGAATAATAATAATAATAATAATAATAATAATAATAATAATAATAATAATAATTAGAATAATAATAATAATATATCTATATTGTATTTATAAAAAATATTAATTATCTTGAAAGCAAAAAAAAAAATTAATCAATTTAAACGTTTTATTATTCATTAGTATATTTGAATAAAAAGCTTCAATATCCATATATAATGCTTTTAAAATATTTATTTTAATCAGTTTACTTGAATGCCAACCAACCAACCAACCAACAAAATATATATACACTATAGTTTTAAAGGTCGATTTCAGAAAGTCAAACTAAAACTTTTTTCAATACCACTTTTTTTTTTTTTTTTAACTTAATGATTATTACTATTAATTTAAAAGAAGAACCTTTTTTTTTTCTTAAAAACTATTTATCAAAGTTAAGGTGGATTTAATGGATGATCCATTTTACATTCATTGCCTTCTACATTACCGTTTAATACATTAAGTTATTTACATACGTATACATTATCACCTAATAAAATATAAAATAGTGATAATTCATAGGGTCAAGTCACATTGTATTAGTTAATAATTAATACTATGGTTGATAATAATTTTTTTAATCTATTTTAAATTAATATTTATATTCTTTATTTTTTTATTCCTTCTTTTTATTAGTCCATATTAATTATTAAATATTGTATTTTGACCTTTTTTTTTTTTATGTATTGCTACTTTCCTCATTCCTTTGTAGTTATTTATTTAAATATCAAAATTTATTTATTCATTTATTTATTTATTTTTTGTAAAGTTTAACCAATAAAATTTCAAGAGTCCATTCAGTACTATTGTTTTTTTTAATATTAATTAAAGTTTATTGATAAAAATTTTTTATTTTTAAAAAAAGATAAGTTTTTTTTTTATCAGTAAAAAAGAAAAGTGAAAACTTTTTTTTTATTTTATCGAATAGAAAAAGAAACCAATTCAATTTGATGAAATATTTTCTTTTCTACAATAATGAAACCATAAAACAAAAACTATATTTCATTAATTATTTCATTAATTATTTCATTAATTTTTTTTTAAACGAATTCATTTAGGAATAAACTTTTTTTTTATACGCATTAAACTTTTTTCATTTAAATTTCAATTTGAATTAATTAAACGATTAAGAATATCTTCAAATCATTTCTCATGAACTTTATTGTTAAAAACAATTTAAATTCAATGCTTTAAAAAAAGTTTCTTTATATAAGAAAAGGAAAAAAAGCACATGCTACATCATTAATAAAGGTGTAATCCCATTTGAATGTAAATGATTTAAAAGTGTTTCATTTTCTTTTTTTATTTATAAATTTTATTTTTGAATGAATGCATTAAAAATCCTTTTTTTTTTTGTTATATTGAATAAAATGATTTGATAAGGATATCGCTATTTCCAACACACAATATTTAATAATAATAAAAAAAATTTTTTTTTTTTTATATTTTTTTTCCTTTATAATTATAGAATAATAAAAGAAAAAACGTTGAAATAAAAAGACTTTTTTTTTTTTTTAAAAAAAAATAAACAACAACCTCTCATTTAAAACATAAAAATATATTTACTTTAGAAAAAAAAAACTATTTTAAAATAACACCAATTTTGTATAATAAAAAAAAATTTTACTGCCATTTTCCAAGCAAAACTTTCAAAAATTTTATTAGCCAAAAAAGAAAAAAAAATACAAAAAAAAAATTTTTTTTTATTTCGTTTTAACTTCTTTACAAAAAAAAAAAAAAAATAAATTATTATTTTTATAATTCAACAAGAATAAATCCTTTTCAAAAAAAAAAGAAAGAAAATAAATAAAAAAAAAAAAGAATTCATTCTTATTGACAAATAAATATAATAATAAATATTGTAAAAAAAAAAAAAAGATAAAAAAAAAAAAAAAAGGAATAAGAAAAAAAATATATATTTGTAGTAAAATATAAATTATAAATTTCAACAAGTTTGTATTTTAAAAACCAATTACCCAATTACAATCGGAAATAATAGCAATAATAATAAATTTAAATAAGAAAAAGAAAAAGAAAAAGAAAAAAAAAGAAATCAAATATAGTATTAACAATATTTTTTTTATTATTTAATATTTTCATGTCAAGAAGTTAATAATCCTATCTAATTACTTTTACTAGCATTATTTTTTTTTGTATAAAAACATTGGTTTAATATATAAAAAAAAACAACAACAATAACAACAATATATAAATTATAATAGCAACCTTTTTTTTAGAAAAAAAATTAGTAATATCAAAACATGGGTTTTTTAGGTGTCGATTGTGTATGTGACCCAACTGAAAAAAATGGATACAGTTATGTTCAATGGATTGGTTCCGTTTTTGGTAAAAATCAAAAAAAAAAAAAAAATTAAAAATATTTATTTCTTTTTTGTCAATATATAAATATATTTAGATTATATATATTTTGGGTTTTTTTTTTCATTTAAATGTACCCATTCATTGCAATGAAAAAACTATTATATAAAAAGAGGGTTTTATTATGAGAGTTTTTTTTTTTATTCCTACAAAGATTTCACATGGATATTTAGCAAAACAAATATGAAAATGGACATATATAACAAATAAAAACAACAATGATTTACCAATATTAAATATATATTATATGAATATATGGACAAAAAAAAAAGTATATCAATAATAGTAAATTTTATAAAGGAAAAATTATTATTGAAACCTATATGCAATAGAATAAAGTATTAAAAAAAAAATACTTTACATACATCATTCATATTGTTAATTTTTATTATTTTTCACTATGGAAATGAATGAATTAAACCGAGGAATTTTAATGTTAAATTTAAAAAAAAAAGTGTCAACTATTATTTAAATAATACTTATTTAAATAGTAATAAACCTAATAAACCTCTTATACATAAAATTGACAAAAATGATATTTTTTTTATTCCACTATTGACATATTGACATATTAACATATTTTATATTTTATATTTTTTTTCATATATATTTAATATTTCAACCAACCTACCTTTACCTTTATCAGGGGATTGTATTTACACTCCACTTGAAAAATTTAGTTATTATTCAGGAGTAATTTCTATATTATTTTATTTCATAGGTAAGGAAAAAATTTTTAAAAAAAAAATAAAAAACAAAAAAAAATTATACAATAGTATTAAATATTAAATGGGTATTTCTTTATATATATAATAGCTTTTTATCCTCAAATCTATGAAAACTATAAAAGAAAGACAACTGAAGGATTATCATTGTTATTAATTGGTATTTGGTTCTTAGGTGATTTTGGTATGTGTATTCAAAAAAAGTTTTATATTTACTAGAAAGGGATTAAAAATAAAAATTGGTAAACATTTTATTTATAAAATACCTTTTATATATATTATTATTATGTTCTAAAGCCAATTATATTGGTACTGTTTTAACCGAGCAATACCCAATTCAAAAGGTTGTTGGTATTTACTTTGCCTTAATGGAAGTTATTATTATTGGTCAATATATTTACTATAAATATATGTATAAAGGTCCATCCATGATTGAAAGTGATGATGAAGATGAACCAACAGAAAATGATCCATTAATTATCAAAACTATTGATAATGAAACTACGGATAATGAAAAACGTCATGAACCTTTTTCTCAAATTTCCTATGAAACCTTTAGTGATTTTCAAAAGGTTCCAACTCAACCTCCATCAGATCCAGTTGATACTACTCCAAAGGTCGATGCATCTATCTCTTCTAATTCAAGAGGTATTGAAGCTGTTGCCTCCTCCTCCTATCCAACAAATTCTACTCAGGTTGACTCTACTTTTTCAAACTCTGAAAATTCAAAAACTGTAGAAGAACCTGAATTAGAAGAAGAAAAAGAAAAAGTTGTTGAAAAAGAAGGTCAATCAAAATATGAAACGTTAGATGAAGTTAGTCAAAAACAATCACAACATGTAGAACCAGAAGAACAAGAAGAAGAAGAAGAAGAAGAAGAATTAGAACAAGGTGAGGTTATTATCGCTAAACCAAAGGAAGAAGATGATGATGATGACAAGATCAAAGATAACGGAATCGAAGATAGTAGGGAATCTCTCGAAGAAAGTAAGGAATCCCTTGATGAAGATAGTAAGGTTACCAGTCAATTAAGTCTCGATACCAAAAATGATGAAGAAGAAAGTGGTATTAATCGTAGTGAATCTTCCATTATCAAAAAGAAGAAGAAGAAGGGAAAGAAAGGAAAGAAAGGAAAAAAGGGAAGAAAAGCCAAGAAAGGAAAGGGTCTTTCCACCGTTATTCAAACCATTGCCCTCTTTTCTTTATTTATTCTTCAAATTCAAGCCAAGGCAATTGACTATTATATCAAGGAAAATGAAGAAAATGACAATCCATTCCATGAAGCTCCACAAAGAATTTGTAATGCCAATCCAAATCTTAGTTTAATTCAAAAGGTCTTTGGTAGTATCATGGCCTGGTCTAGTGGTATTCTTTACTTTACCAGTAGAATTCCACAAATTCTTGATAACAAGAGAAACCATTCTGTTGAAGGACTTTCCATTTTACTTTTTGTTTGTACAATTCTTGGTAATTTATTCTATAGTCTTTCCATTCTTACACGTTTCCCACCAATTGATTTAAAATTCTTCACTGGTACACTTCCATATTTAATTGGTAGTGTTGGTACCTTTATCTTTGATATTATGATTATTTATCAATTTAACGCCTACAAAGATAGAGGTATTTCCTACCATCATATTGAATAAAGGGAGGGAATCTAGATGAATTCATAATATATTTTGGATGATCATGATAATTAAAATTGAAAAAAAAAAAAAAAGTATTCTTATCGTTAATTAATGAAGAATAAGAAGCCTAAATATTTTTTTTTTTTTAATTTAATTTGTATTAACCTTTATTTTTTTTTTTTTTATTTTACAAAAATTTAAATTATTACTTATCATAACTTATATTAATAATAATAATAATAATAATAAATATATAAAATAATAATAGAATAATTTAATAATAATAATAATAATAGTTACTTAAAAAAAAAAAGGAATGACTATAAAAATAGTTATGAACCTATATATAATAGATCGTTAAAAAAAAAAAAAAAAAAAAAGAATATATATATACTATAAATAAAATATTCATAGAATTATAATAATAAAACTTTTATTTTCAAAATAATCATTTAAACCTTTATTTATTTAATCTTATTCCCCCTACTACTTAAGCAATTGTAAATTTTATAGAATATAAAATTATTAAAAAAAAAAATGCATATACCATATATTTATCAAACCTTTGACATATATAAACCACAAACAATTTTATACAAATCATATAATAAATCTAATAATAATAATAATAATAATAAAAATTAAATATTATTTTTTTTAAAAAATTATTATTATTTATAATAAAAATCTTTATTTTATTTGACTTTTTCGTTTTTTTTTTTAATTATTATTTAATAGGAGTGGAAAAAAAAAACAATACAACACCACCAAAGTAATAACCTTTTTTAATTCTTTTTTTTATCTATCTTTATCCCTTTTCAATATACCCATACCATCATAAATAATCTTTTTTTTTTTATTATTATCAAAACATTCATATATTTATTTCAGTATGAAAAAATTTATACAGTCACAACAAGAAATTCTTTTACATAAAACAAGCACCTCCTCCACCATCTTATATTATTCAAATCTTTTATATATTATTAATAATAGTCGCTTTAAATATATAATAATATATATTTATGAGCATCCTTTATTATATATTTATTGATTTATAGATTTTTTTTCTTGTTTGAAATTTAATTTTTATTATTTAAAAAGTTTTTTTTTTTTTTAAAAATATATATATATTCAAATACATACATATATATTAAATGTACATAATATACATATGATATATGACATATATATATTTTCTGAAAGTTATTTAAATAAAATATACTTTTTTTTTTTATAAAGAATTATTATTCTTTTTTATTTATTTTAAAGATATAAAAAATTTAAAAAAGTTATTTGAAATAATATATTTAATAAATCCAATCTTCTACAAAATCTTCATTCTCCTTTCCAGGAAAACCTGCTATTTTATTACAATTGATGCAATAATATACTAAGGTAGGACCTTCGTCAGTACGACGAATTTGAAGTGATCTCAATTCAATATTTTTTGTTTTACATCTTTTACATACGATAGGACAATTTACATTACCAATCAACATTTTTTCTAACCTTTCTATTTCTTCTTTTTCTTTTTTTCTGTCCTCTTCAAATAGAGGTGAATTCATGAAAAAATCATCTATTTCTTCATCAGTTAATTTAGTCATTTTTTTTTTTTATTCTATTTTGTTTTTATTTTTTTTTAAAAAAAAATTGAAGATTCTAAAAAAAAAAAAAAAAAAAAAAAGAAAATTTTTTTTGTTTTTATATTTTTTTTTTTAATTTTATTAATATATTAAAGTGTCATTTAAATTTAAATAGCTTTAATATAATTTTTGTTAAATGATATATTAATTTAATCAAAAAAATAAATTAAAAAAAGAATAGAATAAAAAGTTTATTAAATATATTTTTATAAAAAAAAAAAAACTTTTAAGTAAAGAGTAAAAAAAAAAAAAGTTTAAAAAAGCGGTGCAGCTTTTTTTTTACATTTAGTGAGGATTTTTTTTTTTTTTTTTGGTGAATCTTAACTTTGAATATTTATAATAGTAGTAAAGCTTCAAAAAGTTTTCTTCTAACCATGAGATTGAGCCTTGATTGAATTATCAAAATAAAAACTTTATATTTTATAAATGCCAACCATTCCGTCATATAAATTATAAATTTGAAGTATATTCATTGTCAATACTTTCGTAATAAGCTTTAAATTTACAAAGTTACTTAGTATATTGAAACATTGTTCCATTGAAATATTTTAAGATAAAACTATTATTTTCAATAAATTATTTAGTATAGATTTCTCTTTCAAAAATCTTTTACTATTCTTTATTTATTAAAAGGTACTTCATACTTTTCATAAATATAGTATTTATCCTTTTTTCAAAATGGCTACCGAACTTTTCTACTTAAATATATTTCTTGTTTATATTAATAAAATCTTTTTTTTTATTAATATGGACAAGAAATAATTAGTATGTCCTAGTCTATATTGATGTACATGGTTAATTTTACTAACATTACTAAAAATAAAATCTTATAAAATTGTATCAAATTCTATTTTAGGTTTAGCATAAGGTCATATTAGACTTTGAATTATCTTTTTATTATTTCTTTATAAAAGTCGGGGTTTTTTCATGAATTCCCAATAATATTATATCCAGTTAGTTAATATCATCACTTTTAAAAAATCCTTCTACCTTTGTTTCATTCAATTCATCTCCTGTCTTTGAAATCTAGATTTTGACTGAAACTACATTTACTACCACTATATTCTTTTATTATTTTAATTCATATAAATAATCTTTCAATAAATCACCATCTGTTGTATTTTTAAAGTAATGAAATTACAAATGATAATTTCATTGAAAAAATCAATACAAATAATATATGCTTTTATTGATAATAGAAAATAAAATCCATGACTATTATTTATCTTTAGATAGTATTAATAAAGCTTTATTAAAAAAAGTAAACTATTATAACTATATTGATTTCTCCTTTTTTAATTAAATAGTTCGAATAAGATCTACTTTTCTTAATAAAGTCAAAATATTTTAATATTTTTATATCAGATATATATATTTCAAGAATATCGTAAATACTATACCGTAAAATGAATTGTTTTGAATACATTTAAGAACTGAGTTTTATTATAAACAGTATAGATTAAATAGAGTATAATATTATTTGATTTTTCATATATTTTTATTAATACTCTTTCATATATATATATAATACATAAGATATAAAAATATTAATAATAATATTTTGAATATTTATTTCTACCTTTCAATAAAAATATGATACCTCTATTTCTGTATAAGTAAAAAATAAATATATTATATATAATATAGAATATAGAATATAAAATATAAATATTGAATCTTTTATTAAAGTATATAATAGATTTTAAAATTTAATTCCATATTTCGTTAATTTATTTTTTTTTATTTAATAAATTTTCTAATATATAAAATTAGTAATAATAGCCTTTCTTAGACATTATTTTGATTGACATAAATGTACAAGACAAGAAAAAAAATAGTTTAAGTATCTATATAAAAAAACTTTAAAATATGGCTTAGATATAGAGTTTTCTAATGATCTTATAAATATTGAAGAAACAATTAAAACTACTGTTTCATTTTTTTTTTTTTTTTAACTTCCGAGTGCATTTCTCCCATCGATCAGAGTTAGCTCCAATGGTGGTTCTTAGAGAAACGTTGGCTCATTCCTATTGCTAGGTGGTTGTGACCCTCCTGGTCTGTCATACTGTTTCTTCAGCTTCGACGCTCACTTAATCCATGTACATTAGATGCATGTCGTTGTACGATATTTCACAACTACAATGCTAAGCCTCTTATAGTCAATTTGATCACGTGTCAACCGCCCCCTAATGTTTACACTTAAATTGATTAAGGAATATTATGTGTTTTTGGCATAGCCTAAGTCACCACTTATTAAGTTCTAATTTGGAATGTACCATGTACACTAGACCCTCTCAGGCCGGCTAGACGAGTGTTATTATCATAGTAGTAAATTAGAAAGTTCATTTATACTTACCTGAATATCATAACCCAACCCATGGCAAACCCAGTGGGAAAATCCACAGGCACTGACATCTGCGGGGTCGAACCAGAAGCCTTATGTATGCTAAGGAAACGCCTTAACAACCAGGATAAAAACTGGAACGACTACTGTTTCAAATTATTCTTATAACAAAAGTTTATAAATAATAAACATTTTATTTATAAAAAACACGTTTTTAATATATAATTAAATTATGTAATACAACGTTGTGTAACAATTAATATTATTTTTAATTTTATTGATAACACAAGAATAAATTTATTGATACGGGTTAATTTTATGTAGGAAGAATTTAACTTTAAATAATATATGTTTTATTAATAATTTTATTACGTTCCAATATTTCTATTCTGTCTAAATACTAAAACGTTAATTCTATCGTTGTTAACTATTAAATTTTTACTAAAAACAAGAAGCCAGCCTCCTTAATAATAATTATTCCCTAGCCTATTTATTCTAATGAGGCTTACTTAATAACTAATTGTCTAAAGATAGGGCTGGTATCATATGGATTATACATCTACATAACTCTTTTACATTACATAATATAAATTTAATATTAGGAAAAATTGACAAGTATAATAATAGGTTCAAGTCACATAGTATTTTTATATCATTGTTTATTATATATTAATACAATTTCAAAATTATTAATAAAAAAAATGAATTTAAAATATAATATGTTTAATTCATATTTTTTATAAAGATGAAAATTCCAAAAAGGAAAACTTTTCAAAGTACTCAAAAATTAGACTTAAAAGACTTAATGGTATCACTGAATATAATATTGATTTATTATAAATTGAATAAACATATATAATTCATTTTGCTTATTGTAATATTTTATTCTTAATTAAAATAAAAATAAAGAAAAAAAGAAAAATAAGTAAATAATCTATACATATTAGTTTAAATTATATTTTTTATTTATTATGTTTATTTATTATTTTATTTCTATTTTTTTTTTATTATATTTATTTTGTTTATCATTTATTTTTTTTATTTTATTTTATTATTAATTTTAGAGTTATTAATATTAAAATAAAAAACAATAATTTTTATATTTTTATATTATTATCAATAATTATATATTCTAATTATTTAGTATAGTATTAAGATTCTTTTATATTTATATTTTTTTTTAATTATTTATATAGAATATCTAATTTAATATAATATTAATAAATTTTTAATTTATAATATGTATATAATTTCCCTTAGATTTAATTACAAGCTAATTTTAACATTTCTCCAAAATTGGCTCTCTTTTTTAATACACTGTCACTTCGATCTTTAGGAATTTCATACTCTAAAACGACTTTATTAGAAGCTTCCTTAACTGATATAGCACTTTTTAAAACACTAAGAACATCTTTATAATTCTTATTAAGTTCTATCCAGAAGTAGTCAAGTTGCATTTGAAGATCTCCAATACTCTTTTTTTGTTCTTTGGCATAATTAAGAAGGCCCTGTTTACGTTTACTTGAAGTCCATTGTACTAAACCATATCCAGCTGAATTAGATATAAAGTTTTTATATGTTCCATTATCAACATCCTTTGTATATTGTTCATCAGTTTTTCCAAGACTTCTTTCATAAATACCTTCAAGATCATTTGATCTTAGACGAGATTCAGCATATAGATTTCCAATCATACCTGCAGCACCATAAACATTTCCAATTTTACTTAAAAGGAAGCTCCAAATATATGGTGCATTTGGTAATGCTTCTTTATCAATAGTTCCATAAGCATTTTTTTGAGAACATGATTTAAGGGTAGAACATTTTCCAAACTCTGACTGGCATCCAAAACCACAATGAGCATTTTCGGTTCCACACCATCCATGTTCACTACAGCATTTACCGGATGGGCATACAGTGTCACCATTCTTAGGTCCACATTTACCATTAGTAGAAAGTCCGGTACATGTACCAAATTCAGATTGGCATCCTTTTGAAAGTTTACAATGGCTGTCTTCTTTACCACACCATCCAAATTTACTACAACAATAGCCTGGACTACATTCACCATATCCTTTACCACATCTAGTTATTGATGTAGGAGATGTACTAGTTTTAGTTGTAGTCGTTCTAGTGGTTGTAGCTTTAGATGTTGTAGCCTTAGTTGTAGTAGTAGTCTTTTTTGTAGTAGTTCTGGTTGTAGTAGCTTTAGTTGTGGTTGTAGTTTTAGGAGTACTAGGTATGGTGGTGGTTTTTGGGACGGTACTTGTTATTAAAGTTGGTGGTAAAGAATTATTACATTGACCAAATTCAGATTGACATCCTGTACCGCAATGAATACTTTCTGTTCCACACCATCCATGTTCACTACAGCATCTACCAGATGGACATACAGTATAACCATTTTGTGGACCACATTGACCATTTGTTGAAATATCACCAATACATTTACCAAACTCAGATTGACAACCATTTGAAATTAAACAGTGGCTATTAGATTGACCACACCAACCAAATTCACTACAGCAAAAGCCAGGATCACATTCACCATATCCAATACCACATCTACTTGTATAAGTTGGAGCAGCAGTAATATATGTAATGGAGAGAATAGATGAGAGAGTTAAACTAAGGTATTTCATTTTTATTTATATATATATATTTCTTTTTAATATATACTTTTTTTGGATTTTTAAAGAAAAAATTCAGACTATTTATAATTTTTTCAACATTATATTATTTGTAATATTAAACATCAATTGTAATAAATATAATCCATAGCAAATCTATTAATTTTATTTATAAAAGTATTAAGGGTTAACCCTAAGATGGATTCAAGCACTCTTAGAATAATCGTAAAAATAAGATTTACCACTTAAATATATTATAAAAGTATTAGTTTTAATTAATTTTTAGTTTGTGTTCGTTATTTTTATCTACTTAAAACTTTTTTAGATCTAGATCTTCAAAAAAAAAAAAATGTGTATGTTTTTTTTTTTTTTTCATATTAAAGATTATATATAATAAAATGAATTATTATAGTTTATTTTATATTTAAATTATACTAGTCTAATATATATAACATATATATGTTTATAATTCATCGATATATTAATAGTTCAGTATAAATAAAAGAGAGGTTTTTAATTCTTTTTATCATTATTAATTATTATCAATGACCTAATTCAATTAAAACGAAATTTATAAAGTATTTAAAATAAAATTATATTTTTAAGCTATACTCCATATAAAAATAATAATATAATAATATTTATCTATAAATTATAAAAACTGTTGCTAATTCAAAGGACATCAATTAGTAGTTATTTCCACATTAATTTTTTATTCTTATACAAAAACTTTTATTAAAAGTGATAATTATAATAATTAAGGTTTAAAGAAAAAAGTCGATTTTCCATCCTCTACAATTTTTTTTACATCGTTATTTAATTACCGTTTAATAAATTAATTTATTTTTTTAAAAAGAAATTATTCCTGAAACATTTTAAATATTTTTTATAAAATATATAATAGATATACACAAATTCAATAAATAATTATAAATAATTATTACAAAAGAGTAGACTTTTAACATATTGAAGATAAAAGAATTTATATTTGGATATATATAATAGAAGTAACTTAAAAATGATTAATAATGCGGAATTAACATATTATGAATTATATTAAAAAAAAATTTAAATGTTTTGTATATTTTATAACCAAATCTAATAACTATAAAAATTTAATTGTTTATTAATATATTAATAGGATTCCTTATTATATTATGGTGGATGTAATTTTATTATTAATACCAATTTCTTTTGTAATATCTTTGAAAAGATATTGTTAATGATTTATTATAAAAGTAACAATAAATAATATGATGATACAAGCTATTTTAATGATTTATCTTTAACTAGAACTCTTAAACTTATTAATAATATAATGATATTATACGTCAATTTTAAAAGCAACACGTTTTTTTTTATTTTGTGTTTTTTATTTTTTGTTTTTTATTTTGTGTTTTTTATTTTGTGGATTTAATATACTGACCATTATTAATAATGCTACTTAAAATTAAAATGGTATAGAAAAAAAGTACAAGTAAATTAGAGAACAATAAATCTCAATAGATCGTAGCAACAAGGTTACTCTACAATACCTCGTTCTAAATTTAAGTCGTCTGCAAAGGATTTATCCTCATACTTGAAGTTATCATTCAAGGAATAAGGTAAGACACACTTCCGCGTCTATTCAATTCTATTTTTAATCTCTTAAATATAATGAGAGTAAAAATTTCTTACAAGATTTACAACATGAATAGTCTAAAGCAAGAGCATGATTCTTCTTTTGGATCCTCCTTTAGTTGTTCTATTTCACCATTTAGTCCACTAATAAATACCCATGTTTGATTTGGTCTTTTACTATTTTCTCATTGACAAACATTACTACCATCAGATTTGCCTTCATTTTAAACATCAAAAACTTTTTTATCAAAAGTAACTTTAGTATTTATGGTATAAATATTACTTTGATAAGTTTCCCTAAGAATGATTTTCCAGAGTAAGCATCATATATATGAGTATTAGCACCATATTTATCACTACCACCATTAACATCTAACATGTAATTACTAAATTCACTAAGAATGATAATAGTAACATCATCCATATTAGTAATTAACCACTTTTATTTTACAAAATTGACTTCAATATTTTAAGAATTGACTGCTATACCATTTTTTTACAGTAAGATATTTATCAGAACCAGTACTATAAAATGTTATTAATCGTCTTACAAGTTTATTATTCAATTTATAAAGTTATAAGTAGAAATATAAAAGAAAAGAATTACAGATGTAGTTAGAAAATAAGTGGACGTACGTTATTTAGTTAGTAATGAATGGTGTCCATGTTAATGATCAACTTATAAATATATAAAAATAAATATAAAATATATAAATTACACGGACATATATATATAATGAATATCTAGTTTTTAAAACTATGATGTATGATGTATATATATATTCTGTATTTGTTAATTAAATATATATACATATACACACATATATATGTATATGTGTATTGTTGATTACATTCAATGTTGTATTATTATTCTATTTTATACTATTTAATATAATATATAATTTTTTGCCCATTAAAAAAAATATTAAATTTTAGTATTCTAAGAGATTTTTTTTTTAAATATATAATTCTTAATTTTAATAATGGATAAATAAATAAATTCAAAAAAATATTTAAACTATAAAGTATTAGGTTTGAAAGAAAAGAGGAGGGAACTTGATTTCCCGGAACATTGTCTGTAAAACTCAATACTTACATTCTGTGTATATACATATATTAATACATAAAAAAAATATTATAATGAAATAATAAATGAAGGGTTGGGCAAAAAATTATATATTATATTAAGTAGTTGTAAATATCATCATCATTTTATTATTTTACGTATTTATATTCATATACTTTATTCCTTTTTTTTTATATATATTTTTTTTATTTTATTTTAATCCATCTATGAACTTATAATATTGACATAGCAACAAATATATAATTATTTAAATCACCTTCAAGTATCGCTAACGAAAATTAATTTATAATAAAATTAAAATATATATAATTATTGTTAATTAAATATTCTTTTATTTTAATAGTTTTTAATTTTTTTTTTTCTAAAAAAAGTAAATTATAAATGTAAAATAATAGTTAACTTTTATAAGAATTACTTTAAAATAATTTTTATATAAAATATTTATAATATTTTAGAGTATTTAGTATTGTCATATTAACAAAGTATTTTTAAATATAATTTTAACATATAAATAAAAACAAATTCCTTTTTTTATTTATTTGTAAGAAGTTCTTAAAACTTTAACAATTATGTTAAGAATACATTATACTTTTTTATTAATATACAAAAACTATTAGTAATTTATACTGTAAAATAATAAAAGTTAAATTATTACTATAAATAATAGCTATATAATTACTGCTAAAAACATTATTCATGATATAAAACCTTTTGTATCTGTTATAAAAGTATTAAATTTGTTTTTATTACATTTGTTTTTCAATTTTTATATAAAAATTAACATTTTTTAATTTCATTCATAATAAAAAGAGGTATATAAAATTATTATTTAAAAGTTTCAATATACTATTAAATCCTCTCTCCCCTCTCTATATATAAAAGATGACTTTTTTATATTTTCTCTATATCATCCTTTTGTTTTACTAATATAAATTAAAAAGAATGGTCCATACACATATAATATAATTAAAAATTTACCAATGAAATTAAAGAACGATAAATATTAAATATTTTAAATTTATTTAAATTTTTTAAAGAAAAAATTCTTTTTACAATTTTTAATTTTAAAATATCATTATAATTATCAAAAAAAAAAAAAAAAATGAACCAAAGAACTGTTACTTTAAATACTGGCGCAAAGATGCCAATTATTGGTTTAGGAACTTGTAAAAATCATTAATTTATTAAAATATTTTATGAACTGTAAATATATTTATTGAATTTATTTCTTTTTTACATAATATCATTAGTTTTATCTGAACCAGGAAAAGTTACTAATGCTGTTAAAACAGCTCTTAAAGCTGGATATAAACACATTGATTGTGCTTTATGTTGTAAGTTTTTCTTATTAGTTTTTCAATATAAATATTTTATTGATAAAAATAATATTATAGTAATAATAAAATAATATCAATAATAAAAACAAAAATAAAAAATAATAAAAAAAAGATAATAATGAAAAAGAAGTCGGACAAGGTATTCAAGAAGGTTTAAAAGAAAATGGACTTAAGCGTGAAGACATTTTCATTACTTCAAAATTATGGAATACTTTCCATCGTCCAGAATTAGTTGCCAAAGGTCTTGAACAAACATTAAAGGTAAAAAAAAATAAAAAATAAAAAATTAATTTATAGTTATACGTATTTATTTTACGATCTTTAAAAATATATATTATATATATATAATTTAGGACTTAAAATTAGACTATGTTGATCTTTATTTAATTCATTGGCCAATTGCTGAAAAGCCAGATAGTAGAGGTTTTACTCAAGATATCGAAGATGTTCCACTCATTGATACCTGGAGAGAAATGGAAGTATGTAATAAAAAATATTTAAAGTTTTCCTATAAATAATTTATACAAAATATATACATAATATATACATAATATTTAATTGGATTCACGGGTTTATAATAATAATAATAATAATATGTATATATAATTGTAATAAAGAAATTATATAAATCTGGAAAAGCAAAGGCTATTGGTGTTTCTAATTGGGATATTAGTAGATTAGAGGATTTATTAGAAAAAGCTGAAATTAAACCAGCTGTTAATCAAGTAATGCCATTTTATATTTCATTAATATTTAAATATTTAGTTTTAATATTCACTTTTTTTTAAAAAAAAAATAAATATATAAAACATTTTATTCAAAGGTTGAAAATAATCCATTCCTTCCTCAACATAAATTAGTTAAGTATTGTCAAGATAACAATATTCAAGTTACAGCTTATTGTCCACTTGGTCGTGCAAACAATCCAAAACTTCTTGATGATCCTGTAGTTAATGAAGTTGCTAAAAAGAACAATATGACTCCAGCTCAAGTTGTTCTTTCATGGAACGCTCAAAGAAATGTAATTGGTAAGTTAAAATACCTTTTTATAAATGTAAAATATAAGGTATTTTATATAAAAAGGAATTAGTAAATATTAAATTTTATATTTATATATTATGATTTATAATAGTAATTCCAAAATCTGTCACCCCATCTAGAGTTGAAGAAAATTTCAAAATTGTTGAACTTTCAAAGGAAGATTTTGATAAAATCAGTGGTATTACCTTTAGACAAAGAGGTGTTGATCCTGAAGCATTAAAAGCTTTAAAGGTTTTCCCAGACTTGGGTGATTTCTAAAATATATAATAAAAAAAAATTAAAATGTTAATAAATTACAAAAAAAAAAAAGTATAATTAAATTATACCATAAGGAATAATAATGAACTCTAATAATAAATAATAACAAAATAATCTTTATTTTCATGTAAATTACATCTACAAAAATCTACAAAAATTTAATTTAGTTAAAAAAGGAAAATAAAACCTTAAATTCAAAAATTAATATTTTTATTTATTAATAAGCGGATAAATAAAAATTAAATCCGCTTATATATATATATTTTTTTAATCATTGAAATAAGCGGATTAATATTTTTTTTTTTATTTATTGAAATTGATTTTTTTTTTTTTTTTTTTTTTTTTTTTTTTTTCATTATCTAAATTTTTATAATTATTAAAAGTATTTATTAAGAAGAATTGAGAAAAGAGTTTTTTTTATTTTTTTTATTTACACTTTTTATTAATTCAATTATATAAAAGTCAATTAACCAATAAAATTTAAGAAAATTAAATTAAAAAATATAAAATTAAATTTTTTTTAAAAGTTTTTTTTTTTAATTAGAAAATTAAACAAATCTTTATATATAAAAAAAAAATAAAAATAATATCTATTAAGATTTTATTAATATTTTAAAATAAAAAAAAATGAACCAAAAAACTGTTACTTTAAACACTGGTGCTAAAATGCCAATTATTGGTTTAGGAACCTGTATGTAATATATATATTAATTATAAATATTAGTTTAAAAGATTAATATATTTTTTTTTTTATTTTTACTGTATACTTTAGTTTTATCTGAACCAGGAGATATTACTAATGCTGTTAAAAAAGCTCTTAGTGTTGGTTACAGACACATTGATTGTGCTTATTACTGTAAGATAGAGCCATTAATAAATTCATATGATGATTTAAAAAATTCATTCATCAAAGTATTTACAAATTATTGAAAACTTTCCTATTTATTTATTATAGATCAAAACGAAGATGAAGTTGGTCAAGGTGTTAAGGAAGGTTTAAAAGAAAATGGACTTAAACGTGAAGATATCTTTATTACTTCAAAATTATGGAATAATTTCCATCGTCCAGAATGCGTTTCTAAAGCTCTTGATATTACATTAAAAGTACAAAAAATTATAAATATTATATATATATAAATATATTTATATCTATCTATTTATTATTTATTTAAAAAAAATCATTATATATATTTTATTTTTAATATAACAATTATTAACTATTAAAACGAAAAAAAAATAAATATAATTTTAGGATTTAAATTTAGACTATGTTGATCTTTATTTAATTCACTGGCCAATTGCTCAAAAGCCAGAAACTGAAGAATTTGGTAAAGATGTTGAAGACATTCCAATTATTGATACCTGGAGAGAAATGGAAGTGAGTAATAATAAATTAAAGGAGAAAGAAAACATTTTTTCACTAACAAATATTAAATAAAATATATTCAAAAAAAAAAAAAAAGAAATTATATAAATCTGGAAAAGCTAAGGCTATTGGTGTTTCTAACTTTAATGTTGAAAAGTTAAAGGATTTATTAGAAAAGGCTGAAATTAAGCCAGCTGTTAATCAAGTAATATATATATATAATATATATTTTTTATAAAATATTGATAAAATAGTTAAGATATTTTTATTTAGTTATACACTCATATTTTTCTTTTAAAAATATTCATTACTAAATTATTTTTATAATTCATTTTTCTATAATATTAATACTCCATTAAAATAAAAATAAAAAAATAATAATAATAATAGGTTGAAAACAACCCATATCTTCCACAACATAAATTAGTTAAATTCTGTCAAGATAATGATGTTCAAGTTACAGCCTACTGCCCACTTGGTCGTGCATCTAAGCTTTTTGCTGATCCAGTTATTCATGAAATTGCTAATAAGAACAATATGACTCCAGCTCAAGTTATTCTTTCCTGGAATGCTCAAAGAAATGTTATTGGTAAGTTATTATTTCATCTAAAAAATAAGGGGAAAAAAACTAAATCTATGATAATAGAAATGAAAAAAAAAAAAAGAGTAGTTTAATAAATAAAAAAAAAGTTATTAATGGATACTAATGTTATATTTATTTATTTATTTATATTTTAAAAAAAAAAAAGTTATTCCAAAATCCGTTACTCCATCCAGAATTGAAGAAAACTTCAAAATTACTGAACTTTCAAAAGAAGATTTTGAAAAAATTAATGCTATTACTATTAGACACAGAGATGTCTATGATAAACCTTTACCAGGTTTAGATCTTTTCCCAGATATGGGTGATTTTTAAAATAAAAATTAAAAATTAAAAATCATATTACTAAAACATCAAAGAATAACAATAGATTATAATATAACCAAAGGAAATTATAATAATTCACAAAAAATCAAAAACCTTTTAATTGTTATTTTTTAAATGTAATTAAATACAGCACATAATATAAAATCATTAAATGTAATATATATATATATATAAAGCATATAAAAAAGAAAAATAATAATAAAAATCCTTTAAATTGTCAATATATTTGTATAAAATATCAAATAAAAAAAAAAACAATTATAAAAGTTTTCTTTATATTTCTATGATATTTTAATATTATCAGTAGTAGTAGATAGTATTATATACTTATTATTAAAATTACTATTTGGTATTTGGTATTTGGTAGTACTAACTTATTACTATTTTGGATATTCCTATTTTTTCATATTATTGAAAAAAGTGAAAGGTTCAATGGTTAGCATTACAATTTTTCCTTATTTGGATAAAACTTTTTTTTTTTTTTAATTAATTTAACAGTTTTATCCATCAAAAATAATTAAATTAAAATTTGCATTTATTTAATTTAATATATTACTAATTATAATTATTAATGGATCATTAACTATTTGTTAATATGCGGAAAAAAAATGAAAAAATTCCATTAAATAAATTCAATCTATATTTTTTTTTTTTTTTTTTACAATAGAAAAAGAAAAAAGCTTAAACTATTTATACTAGTAATTTAAATAAGAAAGGGAAAAAAAAAAAAAACTTTTAAAAATATTTTTTTTATATTTATTTCCAATAAAAAAAAAAAAAAAATAAAAAAAAAAAATTTATATTTTGGTAAACCAATAAAATAAAAAAAAAATATTTAATTTTAGTTAAAAATTTTTATTTAATTTTTCAATTTTTTTTTAAAAAATAAAATAAAAAAAAAAAAAAGAAAAACTTTGATATTATATATCGAAATGAATCAATTAGCTGTTACTTTAAATACTGGAGCAAAGATGCCAATTATTGGTTTAGGAACTTGTACTCTACACTACCTCTTTTTTTTTAATAGTTTTTTTTTTAATTATATTTTAAATACATAAAAATTTTAAAAAAAATATATTTATTAATAATACATTAGTTCTCTCTGAACCAGGAAAAGTAACTCATGCCGTTAAAACTGCTCTTAAAGTTGGTTACAGACATATTGATTGTGCTTATTATTGTAAGTTTATTGGTTAATAAATAAAATATACATTTAATAAAACTAGTTATATACTAATATTTATTATTATTATTATTATTATTATTATTATTATTATTATTATTATTATTATTATTATTATTATTATTATTATTATTATTATTATTATTATTATTATTATTATTATTATTATTATTATTATTATTATTATTATTATTATTATTATTATTATTATTATTATTATTATTATTTATTAATTAAATAACAAATAAATAATATCTATATAATATAAAAAAAAGACAAAAATGAAAAAGAAGTTGGTCAAGGTATTCAAGAAGGTTTGAAAGAAAATGGACTTAAACGTGAAAATATTTTTGTTACTTCAAAATTATGGAATACTTTCCATCGTCCAGAATTAGTTGCTAAAGGTCTTGAACATTCATTAAAAGTAAAAAAAAAATAAAAAATAAAAAATTAAAAACCATTATTTTTTTTATTCCAATTAATATTTACATATAAAAATATTTAAAAGTTTTTTAATTCAACTTTGTAATATATTATTGTTATTAATAATACCATTATTAACTATTGAATAATTTTGTTTCATAAAAAATATATATATATACCTTTGTAGGATTTACAATTAAACTATGTTGATCTTTATTTAGTTCATTGGCCATTTTCTCAAAAACCAGGAAGTGAAGGTTTTGGTAAAGATATTGAAGATATTCCATATATTGATACTTGGAGAGAAATGGAAGTAAGCCATGATAAAAATAAATTTAAATAAAAGAAAAAAAGCATCGATCAAAAATACATAAAAATAATACTATATTTAATAATAAAAATAATAATAATAATATTGTTTGATATATATGAATATATGATTATAGAAATTATATAAATCTGGAAAGGCTAAAGCTATTGGTGTTTCTAATTGTAATGTTGATATGTTAAAAGATTTATTAGCTAAAGCTGAAATTAAACCAGTGGTTAATCAAGTAATAAAAATAATTTATTAAAATATGATAGATTTCATAAAATATTTAATAAAAAAAAATTATATCTATCTATCTATCTATATATTCTATTCTAATATTTTTATTAGATTGAAAATAATCCATACCTTCCTCAACCTAGATTAGTAAAATATTGTCAAGATAATAATATTCAAATTACTGCTTATTGTCCACTTGGTCGTGCAACTAATCCAAATTTACTTGATGATCCAATTATTAATGAAATTGCAAAGAAAAATAATATGACACCAGCTCAAGTTGTTCTTTCCTGGAATGCTCAAAGAAATATTATTGGTGAGTTATTATCCTTTTATTTTTTTTTTTTTTAAAAAAAAAAAATAAATAAATAAATAAAATAAAAACTATTATATAAATTATATAAATGACATTTAACTAAATTTAAAAAAATAATGAATATTATTTATTTATTATTTATATTATTATCCGTTTAAAATAAAATAAAAAAAAAAAAGTAATACCAAAATCTATTACCCCATCTAGAATTGAAGAAAATTTCAAAATGACTAAACTTTCAAAAGAAGATTTTGAAAAAATTAATGGTATAACTATTCGTCAAAGAGGTGTAAATCACAAACCATTACATGCTTTAAATATTTTCCCAGATATGGGTGATTTCTAAATAGCCACTCCCGTATAAAAAAATAAATATCTATTATTTATATATCCAATTATTGGAATTAAGACATCTAATAAAAAAGTGAACTGATCTAAATGAAATACAATGCTTTTTTTAAAAAAGTTTCTATATATAATATAATTTCATATCAATACAAAAAAATGTAAATAATAAACAACAACAAAATATTTATAAAAAAAAAAAAAAAAAAAATTAATGATAATAACTTTGTAAGAATATTATAAAAAATAAATAATGGTAACTTTTATATAATTTATACTTTATTAAATTTCTATTTTTTTTTTTTTTTTATTTTAAAATTATATAATTTAATTATATTATTTTCTTTAAAAAAAAGGCTTTATAGATATAATTTTTAAATAAATACAAAGCATTACATTTTTTTTTTTTTTTTTGCTTTTTATCTTTTCATTTAATTTTTAATGATCAAATAAATTATGAATAAAATAAAGTTTATTTTATATATATATATATATATACTATATTCTAAAAAATATAAAAAAAAAAAAAAATAATAAAATAATCTAACAAAATGATTGAATACCACACCAGTGGTTATTTTCATAACCCCAATGACCTTGATCATCCGTTTCATATACGGTACAACCCAAACAACAAGGATAACCATATTCTTCCGACCAACATTCTTCATCATTTTCATGTTCTTCAAATGCTGTAAGTCCACACCACATTTGTGTTTTAAAATTATATCCCCATTCACCATAGCTATCATGTGAATAGACAACATTATTCTTTGGATCACAACATGGATAACCTATGAGTTCAGACCAACATTGATATTGCTTTGATGTTGGTGTTGATGTTGGGGGTAATGATGATGATGTTGTTGTTGTATTTTCTGATGGTTTTGAAATGACATTAGTAGTGGTTTGAGTTGGGTTTTCAATTTTAGTTTCTGTTGGAGTTTGATTTGTTGTTGTTGTTGTTGGTGGTGGTGGTAGAAGATTATCCATTCCAGAAAATATATCTTCACCTGAAAGTTCTACAGAAGTATCTATAGAATAGGCGTAATTTTCATCTAAATAGGTAGAGTCACATTCCATTTTAAGGGATTGACAAACATATCTATATTTAGCAAGAATCCAATATTTTAAACCATATGCCTTGGTACCACTATGAATACTTTTAACATTTGTAAATTCACAATTGGCATCCCATTGAGCTAAAGAGTAATGATCCGATTTTTCATTAAGTTTTCCTGGGTATTTACCTTGTTCATTTGGAATTTTATCTTTTTCAACATAAGGTCTAATCATTTCTTTCAATTCATCAATTCTTGGGAAAAGGGTAGCTGGATTAAAAACTTTTTCAACAACATTCTTCAAAATAGTGTTGAAACGAGTGGAATTATTTAAAATTAAAACATCTACCAAGTGAATATCTCTGGTTGTTTGGGCAAAAGTAAAACTAGTGTAATCCGTGCTATTATTGCCTTGATTATTTTTAACTCTATTAATACCCATGGCAATTTCTTGACCAAATTCACTATCGTAATCGTATAAAAGAATTTTCCATTTATCATTTTGAGGTTTATATAAATAATAATTATGACCAAAATTTGTAAAATGATCATACGATCCAACTAAATATTCAAATGCCATTTCAGTTAAAAAAGTATCAATATCAAAAATTGCTTCAAGATCTTCAGCAGATTGTGCCTTACTAATAGTAGTTAAAAACTCGATCCATTGGGTATTATCCAAAACTTCTTCATTTTTATTAATACAACCTGTAGCTGATTTTTCAAGAGATAAATCATTTTTAACATTTTTACATTGATATAAACTGGTAGTATCATTTTCACCATAGACATATTTTATCCAAGACAAGTTAATTGAATCCATTAAAACGTATAATCCCATAAATTCATCATTAATGTATAATGTGGCATAATTAGATGAAATGGATGATAATCCTAAACGATTATGAATATCACAAGATAACTTTGATCTTAAATAAGTTGGTTCACGTGCATCTGGACGAAGTCTTATTTGAGTACGTCCGTATAAATCTCCTTTACCTCTAATTTTGATATTATAACCTTGTTTACCGAAACCGCGAGAGGAATTACCACCAATAGAAAGAGTTATTTTTTTAAATATTTTTTCTTTTCTTTTTTTTTTTTTTTTTTAATATATATTAAATACAAATAAAAATTGGGTTAATTTATTTTATAAATTTTAATTTGAATATACAATATCATAATTTTTTTTTATAAAAATATTATATATATTAACAAAATAAAAGTGAACAATTTATTATAGGTATCTTGAATAACTTTTTAATATTTTTTCGACCATTAAATAAAAAAATTTATAAAAAATATTTTTCGGTTAAACTTTTATTATTATTAAATAATATTCTATTGTATTTTACCCATTTAAATCAACTTTTAATACACCATCTTTAATTTTTAATTCTTCTTCCTCTGGAACATTAGCAGCTGCTGCACCTTTTTGACCTTCCAATGTTAAGGCTTTAAATTCTTCATCTGATATTTTTATATCAAAAGTTGGTATTTCATTATCCGTCAACTCAAAAAGTTCTGCTCTCTTAAAAGCATCTCCAATAAAAGAACCTTTTGCTGTAACATACCAAACTATTTAATATTATAAAAAATTAAAACTATTTAATATTATATAATTTATGTAAAATCTTCTATTTTTTTCTATTCCTATATATATAAATAACTAAATAAATAATAATATAAATAAGAATTAAAAGTATTATTTTGCTAAATTTGTAATAATTCAGTAAATTTGTTAATTTTTTTTACCAATTAATAATTAAAGATAATAAAAAAAGGTTTATTTATTTATTTTTTAATTTTTTAAAAAAATATTTAGTCTAAACAATAAAAGAAAAGTAAAGTTTTAATTATATTTTTAAATATATTTTAAATTATATTTTAAATTATAAAACAACTATTAAATTATAAGTAAATAAATACTTTTTCCAAACATCAATAATATTATACCTTGTTGTTTTAATTAAATATGGTATTGAAGAAAGTAATGTATATAATAAAAATGCTTGATAAGGTCTTTTACTACAATATTCATTTATGTTATCATTAGTTACAACATTTAATATATATTCAATTAAATCAGTGTTTTCATTGGTGTTATTTTCAAGTAAATCGGTAATGTCCGAAACAGATATTTTTTTATAGTTTTCTATTAAAGACAATTCATCTTCAAGATTGTCAAAACATACCGAGTATACTAACCTTTCTATCAATTCCTTTTTGTCATAAAAATTATCAATATTTCTACCACGATTTATATTCCTAAGATTATTAGAATCATCTTCTTTTTTCGAATAAAGATTCAAGTCACTGCGCAAGTCACGATAACGAAGGGTGAAATCATTACATAATACATAAACATACTTTAGACGATTATTAATGCGTATAGATGTTTTTTCATTGTAATGACGCTGAAATACAATGGATAAATTTTTCAATTCCTTATTCTTCAATAGAGTCCAATTTTCAAAATTTCTATCGCTATACATGATCATATTACTAAAATCGTTAATGGAACGTTTTTTGTTACTAGCATAAGAGGAATTTTTAATGCTCGAAAAATATAAAATATAAAATAATTCTTTATATTCCATCCAGTAAGGACTTAATAATTGTTTAAAATTCTTTAAATCATTTTTAAGACTATATTTTAAAATGTCGAGGATTTCTGTGTGTGTAAGTTGAGATATACTGTCGTAAAATTCTTTTATTAATTTACTATTTAAAAGATCTTCCATATTTTTTATTTTCATTACAATTTCAGAATTTTCGGTATTTAACAAAGCTTTACTGAGTTGGTTATCATTTTGAGGGTTATATTCGATAATTTTATCTTTGTGCTTTTTGGACGCTATTTTTTTTGGTGTGTATGCAGAGTAGTTAGGATTGTAGTGAGTAAGCATACTAAGTGATGGGTTGCTTATACTTACATTAGCGCTATTACAAAAATGGACATTTGGGACAGATTCAAGGAAAAATAAGGCACATGAATATTCTAAATTTTTTTCATTAATAATAATATTTTTAGATTTAATTATTTCAATAATTTTATTCATTATAAAGGTATTTAATAGGGGTACTCTTTTTCTGAAATCGTTTACACTTATATAGCAGCAGGTAGATGAATCGAATACACTTTTAAATTCATTGCATGCTATGGAAAGGTATATCGGTAGAGTTTTACGTAGATAGTTTTTGGAATATTGAAAATTGTCTATGGTATCGGTGTTGGTGTTGGTATTATTAGAATTAATTTCTGACTGATTATCACATATTAAAGACTCAATGGAAGCATTTCGTAAGGCATTGTTATACATTAAAGCTTGATTATACTTTTTTTCGCTAATAATATACTTAACATAATCAATGCTGTAATTTATCGAATTTTCATATTCGCATTCATGATCACTGTTATAAGCCATGTATAGATAAATATTAACATTTCTTTGGTGTGGTGGTAAAGCGTCATGAGATCCCACTCTACGAATTCGGCCGATAATTTGGTTAATTTTTTCATAATTCCAGTGCGGTGTCAATATGTGTAATTGGCGAATATTCATGATATCTACACTTTCCGATAATATATCACTTCCAAGAAGTACTTTAATAGTTGTACCATTTCTATTACTTGTATCATTAAATATGCCTAAGCGTTCCATAACGTTTGGGCATAGTCTCTTATCTCCGGTAACAAAGGTAAAATTCCATTTTTTCTTGTTTCTGTTTATTCGCATTTCTTTTAATTCCGGATAGTTAATATTTTCATTTAAAGATAACTTTTGTCCAAATTTTAATGCTGATTTTTTATCATAAATGTATTTATAGCCCATTTCACAGAGTAATGCAGCAAAATAATAAATACCTACTTCATCAATAATATTACAGTAAATAAAAACAGGACCATCCGGACTATTTTCACTATTAATGATTTTAAGGCATTCATGTAATTTACAGCAGTAATTTTCAAGTTTCTTTGATTGTTTTCTTATAATATTCTGAATAATACTGTTACTATTAATAATATTTTCATTTTTTAAAATGTATCGATCATCTGAATTATTATTATTATTATTATTATTATCTTCTGAATTATTATTATTATTATTTTTGTTGTTATTAGAATCATCGTTATTAACATCATTTAAAATATTGTCAGAATCATTATCGTTATTTTTATCATCTGACATATTGTCAGAAAAATTTTCATTATCATCATCATTTGAAATGGAAATAGAAATATTTTCATCATTATTATTATCTGAAATATTGTTAGATGAACTTTCATCATAATTATCGTGTGAATCCTCTTCTTTAAAACCAATTACACCAAGCGTTGCTTTCACATGACTAATTCCAATGTTGCATATACTTTTTGTTTCACTAGCTAACGTTTTGTAATTTTCAAGTTGCAATCCTTTCATGGAAACTTTAAATATTTTAAAGCGTTCAATTCTTGGCACATGAGAACCTATAAAATTAACTGATGTGTCCGGTGGATTTAATCCATAATACGATACATGACCTTTCATTATTTCTTCCAATTTTTTCGGTGTTATTTTAATACTGAAATCAAAATCAGGTTTTATTAATTTTACTAAACTTGTTATTTCATTATAATTATCGAAAATCGGAGTAGCCGACATAAATAAGACTCTCGAATCTTTTATGTTATTTAAAAATTTAAGTAATTTATTATATATAATTTTATTACCAACTGTATTTCGAAAATGGTGTATTTCGTCAATGATTAAAAGCCTATTTTCATATAACGAAATATCTTTTATGGTTTCAACGGATTTACAAAAAGTAATGTAGGTATGAAATTCGATGTATCTTTTTATAAATTGGTGATAATTGGTAATACCGGTTGGAGGTTGACGATAATTGTATGTGTAAGCGTACCATAACGCGACTCTCTGTTTAAATTCCATAATGGCCTCTTTACTTTTTACCAATATAATACTTGGTTTTTTATAAATATCAATGAAATTCAATAAAATCCATAGAGCTGTAAATGATTTCCCAGTACCCGGCGAATGATAAATTAGAAATCTTTTAGCTATTTCATTTTCATTTGTCATATATCGTACAGGTAAAATTTGATATCGCTTCATATGGAGATTCTCTTCAATCAATTTTTCTTCAGTATATATTTCTTTGAATTCCCGATATTTACAAAGTTCTTGAATATCTGAATATGTCATATTTTTATTCTATATAAAATGAATTAAAATGAAATGATGGAACTTAATAAAATGAAAAATCAAATTTTAATATTAATTAATTAAATGGACCAAAATAAATTCTTGGTAACTTGAATTTTTTGTGAAGGATAAATAAATTTATATATATTTAAATAATCATTTTAAAATTATTGAGTATTTTAAAAATATCTTTAATAAATAACAAAAAAGAGAAATCATTATGAATATTTAGATTCATTAATTCTGTTCTATACTACATTCCTACATTTCCTACATACATGATTGGAAAATAAATTAATATAAATTTATTTATTTTCTATTTATATATGTCGTTCCAGTTTTTATCCTGGTTGTTAAGGCGTTTCCTTAGCATACATAAGGCTTCTGGTTCGACCCCGCAGATGTCAGTGCCTGTGGATTTTCCCACTGGGTTTGCCATGGGTTGGGTTATGATATTCAGGTAAGTATAAATGAACTTTCTAATTTACTACTATGATAATAACACTCGTCTAGCCGGCCTGAGAGGGTCTAGTGTACATGGTACATTCCAAATTAGAACTTAATAAGTGGTGACTTAGGCTATGCCAAAAACACATAATATTCCTTAATCAATTTAAGTGTAAACATTAGGGGGCGGTTGACACGTGATCAAATTGACTATAAGAGGCTTAGCATTGTAGTTGTGAAATATCGTACAACGACATGCATCTAATGTACATGGATTAAGTGAGCGTCGAAGCTGAAGAAACAGTATGACAGACCAGGAGGGTCACAACCACCTAGCAATAGGAATGAGCCAACGTTTCTCTAAGAACCACCATTGGAGCTAACTCTGATCGATGGGAGAAATGCACTCGGAAGTTAAAAAAAAAAAAAAAAAAAAAAAAAAATTCTATTTATATATATATATATATTTATATTATATATAATTTATTAAACTGTTTGTTCAATTAAAACATAAATTTATAAAAAAAGTAAATAGTCGGATTCGAACCAATGGCATAATCCTTTTTTTTACAGTATCAAATTTTTAAACTTTATTATTAATTTAATTAAAATTATAATACATGTAATAAAAAATTAAAAATAAAAAATAAAAAATAAAAAAAAAATGTTTAAATAAATACAAATGAATAAAAAATTGGGTATATGTACTCTTGTAATTTTAATTAAAATAAGAAAGTCATGATTATTATACTAAAGTATAATAATTGTATTTGACTTCCAATGGGACACAGAGCCAAAGAACAAAATTTTATCAAGAAACAAAATTATGATCTCCATTGGTTGCGCTGGCCCTCCTGACCTGTCCTACTATTTCTTCAGCATTAATGCTCTTTGTGACATAATCTATATTAAACTATATAACTAGTTACCTCTACATGGAGATTGAATTATAAAAGCTATTATAACGGTACTTAATATTATTATAAATATCAATTAAATAATTTAAGTTTATTATTTTTTTTATTATAAAATGAAGAGTATATTATTAAAAAAAAATAATAGTTTAATGTTTATATTCTATATTATATAATAATAAAATAGGTATAAAGTTTAAAATTAAAAATTATATATATATATCCATATGTATATATATACAAATACAAATACAAATATAAATATAAATAATAAAATTTTCAATATAGAAGTAAGCTTCTTTATATTTCAGAAATTTCATTTTCATTATCAATTATATTGAAAAACAATGTGTAATATAAATTAAAGTTTATTTTTTATTCGCCAATTATATTATTTTATATCTTAAAATGATATTTATTTTTCTATATATTAATATAAAAATAATTAAATAATTCTTTTATTGTTTTCTTTCTCTTTTATTTTTCTATTTTTCAAATATATTAATATAAATTAAATATAAAACTAAAATTAAAAAGTATAAATAAATTAGTAAAAAAAAAATAAAAAAAAATAAAAAATGGAAAATTTAGAAAAATATTATAATACGATTATTGATGAAATCACTAATAAAGCTGTAGAGGTTTTCAATAATAGCTATAATTTAGATATTAAAAAAGAAAGTATAATTGAGAATTTAGAAAATGAAATTAGTAATCAACCACCAATAAAAGAAATGAATAAACTTTCCATTAATGATACTTGTATAGCAATCAAAAGGAATAAAACTACTTGCAAAAATAAGTGTACTCCTGGTCATGTTTATTGTGGTACACATTTACGTTCTGAAGGTAAGTTACCATTACCTGAACACATAAAAATGGTTGCTAATAAATACAAATATGAAATTATTGCTAATACAGTATTATTAGGAAATGAATGGATATCTCAAAATAAGTTACCACTAGATTATAATATCAATACTAAATGGCCTTTGAAAATTGAAAGTACTTCAAATTCTGTCAATTCTTACATTTTATTTTTTACTGAATTTTCAGGTTATTTTGGAGCTGGAGTATTTGTTATTCATTATATTTCTTCAGATAAAAAGGAAAGCTATTATATGGCAACACATTATGTTGAAGTTAATAAGTATGGTGAAGATCTCCAATCAAATATGTATGCAAAGGTATCATTAAAATCGATTGATTCACTTAAAGATAAACCAATATATAAAAAGATTATATCTTTTCTTGGTGAATATGGTATTCCATATGACATTAATGATATTAATAAAAGAATTAGTGATATCACTGAAAATAATCCTGTTGTAATGTATAATAACATTATAAATGTAATTAATTCTTATTATAATATTATGTATTTTTCTTATGATTCTTACATTAACTCAAATATAAATGTAGAATAAATATGAAAGTATATATATATATGGAATATATAATATAAAACCTTTTTAAATAAAGGCTTAATATTGCAAATTTCTTATTTTATATTATATTAGTTAATAATTTTTTTTTAAAAAAAAAACTTTTAATTTTATTTATTATATATATAAAATATTTATTAACATACGTATAATTTCTTTTAAAATTAATCTTTTTGATATTATTTTAGTATATATATTTTTAATTAAATAACAAATAAATAAAAAAAATTTTTTTAAAAAAAAAAGAAAAGGAAAGGAAAAAGAAGATTAAAATATTTTTTTTTTAAAAAAAAATACGATCTAAAAAAACATTTATGTAATAGTATTTTATTATTATTTTGTTTTATTATATAATTAAAATATAATTAATTATTTATAATTTTTTAATAATTTTGTTATATTATAATTACATAATTAACAAGTATAATATATAATATATATATTTATTTGATAGAAAATAAATTTTATAATGTTATATGATTATAATTATTATTAATATGATTAAAACATATTAATATTATAGAGCTTTTAAATAATTGATCTAAATACTAATTTTTAGTATATCTAATTTTTTTATATATTTTTATTATTAATTATTTAGTAAAAAATACTATAGTTATAAAATAGTAAATTTTTATTTTATTTAAAATTCATAAAAAATTAATAATAATAAAGATAATGAAATTAATAAAATATTATTGATCTTAATAGAAATAGAATCACTAGTTTCGTTATCATTTGATACATGTGAAGATTTACATTGTTTCGATTCTAATGTAGAAATAATATGGTTTAATTCATTTAAATCTTGATCAGAATAATTTCCAGAAGTGAATGATGAATTTTCATAAGCTGTATATTGATCCTTACTTATTTCTTTATAGACCTTAAGTAAAGATTCAGTGCATTTTTTAGATTTACATTGTTCATTTAAAATTTCAATATTATCATTTTTTGTTATTACATTTATAGAAAATGGACATAAATCACCATTTTCATTAGTTTGACAATATATATCATAACCTTGTAATAAACTTTTAATCATATTTGGCTGATACAATTCTTTAAAAGCTGGGAAATTTCCACAAATAGGATAGTATTTTAATGGATCCTCATAAAACTTTTGACATTTTTCATTTTGTATTTTTAAGCACTCACCTTTAAAATTATCCAATGTAATTGTAGGCAAACATTCATTATATTCTGAATTTTTATATTCATTTAAACATTCTTCACTTATACTATTCTTGAAAGTATCTCCATCAAATGTAACATCTCTTTTCAATAATTTCAAAAAATTAATTGAATTAGCATAAATTAAAACAGAAAAGCCTAAAAATACTAATAATGTAACAGTTTTCATTTCTTCTGTTTAAAAATTTTTGCTTGAATTTATAGTTTTTTTTAAATATATATATATATATATATTTATATATATGTAATTTCTAATTTATTTTATTTTATAATTATTTTTATTAAAATTTTATAAAATCATTTTATAAAAGTAATATAAAAATATAAAATAGTTTATAATTTCTTTACATGAAAATTTTGTTATTATAATCATAATAAATAATATATTATACGGTTTAAAAAAAATAACAATAAATGAAGATAGAAAACTGATACTAAAAAAGAAATATTTAAAATTTTAAAAAATATATATAATTTTGTTATTATTATATATATATTTTTATTGACCCTATCCTATTTATTTCTTTTTTTTTTTTGATTTTTTCTATTTATCTTTTTATTTATTTATTTATTTTAAATATTTTTCATATTTCATATTTTATTATTATTATTATTATTATTATTATTTTATTTCTATCTTTATATTTTTATCTATTTTTTTTTATTTTTTTTATTTTTTCTATAAATCTATACATTTTAATTAATTAATAGAATAAATTATAATTATTTGATGATAATAATAATTAATAATTTAATTTATTATTAATTTTTTATTAGAGACATTTCCCAACCCATTTTAGTATTAAGGGATGGATCAACACATTTATCGACACGAGGTGTCATTGAATAGTAAATACACATAAAGTCATTATTAATAGAAAGAGGATTACCATTGATATCGTAAACATTAATTGTTCCATATTTAGCATTATCTGAAGCATTATACATAAATTTATACTTTACATTAGAACAATTTTCGATACGTAAATAATTATAGTTATCCTTTTCATTATGAACAAAGTCGCCTAAATCCAAACAATAATTTGTTGGATTTCCAATATTTCCTGAAATACCTTCAGATAGATAAAGATAAGAAGGATTTGTAGTTGAAGTAACAAACCATGTATAGTAGCTGTCAGATATTCTCATATCAAAAGATTCATTTGTTCCTAATTTTGAAACACTTAAGAAAATACTGGAATTTCCATTTTGTATACCTTTAAAGGTTAAAGGAATAAATAGTAAATCAATGGATTGTGTAGGATTTATATCCTTAGTAGTAATACTACTTATATTCGTTGTAGTAGACGTAGTTGGTGAAAAAGTAGGTAATAAAATTGAAGTTATTGTTGAAGTTAATATGGTTGGTACTACTGTGCTCTTGGTAAGATATTCAGTAGAAGTTTGTAATTTAGTCTTTGTGGAAGTTTCAGTAAAATAGCCATTATTGTATTTTTTCCAATTGAAATTTTCATAATCTTTAGGATCTTTACACTCTTCTATACGCAATGTATCGCTGTAATAAATACAATATGGTACACCGTTACTATTAGTAAATAAAGAATTATCGTTTTTATAAACAATAATATTATTTGGATTATTTATTTTTGAATTTTCATAATCAGTAAATGGTACATTATATTTAAATAAGTAAGTGTCTTCTGAACATTTACTAATTCTTAAATAGTAAGAATATTTGTTTTTACTTTTACCTACGTCTAAACAATAATTTGATATTTCACCATTATTATTTACTATATGCATATATGAAGGTTCCTTTTCAGATTTAATTAACCATTTAATATACTTGCTTGGCTGTTTATTATTTCCACCATATTTAGCTTCAAGTGTGACATATTCTTTTAATTCATTTATACCTAGGTAATACTTTGATCCAATACTTCCTTGATAACTTACATTGGTATAAGTTGCATAACTATAACTAGTTTTAGTGGCTATACTAGTTTGTGATTCTGTTATATATTCGGTTGAGTAGTTAGTAACATGTGTAGTAAAAACAATAGTTTGAGGAGTTTGCATAATGCTAGTGGTAGTAGTAGTAGTTGTTGTTGTGGTTGTAGTTGAAGTAATTGTAGTAGTATCGGTTTTTGGTAAATTCTTAGGATAACTCCATAATGAATTTCCATTACCGTCATCCCAATACACTCCTTTATTGATTTTATCACATTTAAGACAGCTGTCAGGATAATCAACACTATCAGGTGACATAATCGCATAAATTGGTTCATTACTTTTATCAAAGAATGTTAAACTTCTAGATCCTATAGCTAATTTTGAAACATAGTTATTTTTTAAATTTAAAATGTCGACTTCATTAAATGTTTTGTGGTCTCTATACAATAATTTACCGCCAAGAATAATTAGAGAATAATCATCACAGAATAACATTTCACCTTCTTTGAAAGAATCTCCAATTTTTAAGATATCTGCATTATAGGCACGGTTGAAGATATCTCCAAGTGCCCATTTATATTCTCCAGTACTTGATTTTAATATTAAATTATAATTATTGGTAATTAATTCGTAATATTGATCCTTTTTGTAATATTCTTTGTGAAATATATATTTATTATTGTTTAATGTAATGTCACCATTTTCATTTAGTTTCATTGAAAATATTGGCTCATTAATGGTTTTAAGATACTCTATTATATTAAAAATATAAAACGTATTACTTTTATATAATAGCCAATATGAAGCTAAATGAAAAGTTTTTTCATTTTCGTCATTGTAAAACTCACTAAAGGAATATAGAGTATTACAATTTTCATCAGAAGAAATAAATTTATTACATTTTTTTCTTCCAAATAATTCCCACAATGTATCGGCATCATTTGTGATTATTAATTTATCATTGATACCATCATAAGAAAGTTCCATATTTTTTTCATTCTTAATAATTATTTCATCATTAATATAAAAGTTATCATCCAATAGGGATAAGCTCTTAAATTCAGTGTATGCTGAATTACTCAATTCTAATCCATGAGAATTGGACATATACACATGATTTCCACCACCATTATAAGATATTAATCTATCAAATGTTGTAAATGTATTAGCAGTAACAATTCTATTGTATTCACCATATTTAGTTTTATTGGGAACAACACTATACAAAAATTTAACTGGATTCAATCCCCATAAGAACTCCTTAGTTTTGGTGTTGTATATCATTAAATCAGGATAATCCATTTTATATCTTTTCTCAATAGAAAGACGATAATATTTTTGATTCTCTGGTACCATAGCAATAGTTTTATAGGTGTTATCATTACAATACAAATATAAACCATTTTTTTCTAATTTCAATTCCTTAACATTCGAATTTTTACTGCAACTGGCCAATTCCTTTGAATGCATTTTATCTTTATACTTATAATAAAATACAACTTCAGTATCTGTAACATTTAAAGTAGCATGGTATATTGAAAGCAATGACTCATTTGGTAATAAATTATTAACATAGTATTTACGAACATAGGTAGTTGAGTCATCTGGATCTTCATAATAATTATAAATATTTGGATTGGAAAAGAGATCGTAGATGTATTTATTTCTTATAGTTTCCTTACATATGGATATATCATAAATCATTGGCTCAACATATCGTATATGTTGATTATATAATCTTACAGGCCATGAACTCCAATACATATTATGATAATTATCCTCGATATATAATTCCCCATCATCTGATAATATTAAGGAAAATTTACGAATGTCTTCAATCTTTTCTGTATTTTTAAATGAATCTCCGTTTACAGTGTGCCATATTAAAAACTTATTTTTATCTCTCAATAATAGTTCGCCCAATGGTGAGAATGACAAAATATATGGTGCCTCAAATATTTCAATATTAGCAGTTAATGAAGACCACATCGTTCTGGAATTTTCTTTAATAACTAAATTACCTGATGGTTGTACATAAAATCTATATTTGCCATTACTTGATACCAACGCCTCATTTTCGCGCATCTTTGTATCACAAGTGAAGCTCATTTTATGAATAAATACATCTTTTACTTCCGGTCTAATAACATTGTGAAAATCATACTTACTAATATCTTTTTCAGCTTTTTTAGTTTCGAATGCTAATGGCATATTATATTCTCTTGGAAACGCATATCCTATATAATCATACTGCCCTGGCTTAATTTCCCAAATTTTTACACCTACACCATCATATAATGTTAAAGTGCAATAATCGGTATTTTCGTCGTCATTTAAGACCAATGAGTATCCCGATCCATCTAAGTAGCCTACATTGAATGGTAAATCTTTAGGTAATGAATCCCATATAATGAATTCCTCGGTATTTCTATAATTAGCCATTTTAACTGGTTCAGAACTACTTGTATTAGTAGATGTGTTAACAGCAGTCGATGTAGGTTCATTAGATGTGGTAGAATAAGTACTAGAAAATATTAAGCTACTTAAATTCTCGGTTGCCTTTGAAACAATTAAATTAGATGAAGATGTTGAACTCTCTTTACTAGTATTTTTATTTGTATTTTCGATTGTGGATGTTGTAATAGCAATAGAATTAGTTTCATTAGTTGTAGTAGTATTAATTGTAGTTGTAGTTGTTGTAGTAGTAGAAGTTGTTGTCGTTGTTGTTGTTGTTTTATTATCTAGTAATGAAGATAATCTATCTAATGGACTACGACGCTTTGATAACTTGGAATTATTATTAATATTAATATTTACATCATTATTTTGATCAGTATCCATTACTCTATATCTTGAAAATATATTCTTTGCTGTAACAACCAAATGTCCGTTATAATTTACTTTAAATTTAAGATTGTATTTATCATCTTTCAAAAAATCTATACCATTACTCCATACAATATTTTCTTTTTTGAACTCACCTTTACATAAAGCTAATTCTCCTGTATCATCCAATAATCCAAAATAATATTTACCATTGCGTGATTTAATTTTATTGCCTTTATTTAAAACTTGACCTGAAATTAGTGTGTTTTTAGGCATGCCGTTATCAGGAATATAATTTCTATTCTGATAATTGTTATCAATAATAACTGGATCAATTTGCTCCTTATTGCATTCAATTGGTGTTTTGGCAAAATCTGTTAATTCAATTGGATGAATGGTTTTTTGAAAACGTGTATAATAATTTCCGTATATATCATAGTCACCACACGCCCAAATATTTACTTCTGATCTAAATAAAGGAACAGCTGTTAGATTGTAACAACCATTATCTGGAATATGGAATTCGAGAGTTTTACTATGTTCTTCGGTGTTAGATCTTGAAACCGATTTCTGATATGATCTCTCAGCCGATACTTCAATAGACTGGTCTATGGAAATATCATTTGTATGGGATATTGTATTTGATTTGCCGTAAGAATAACTATTGGATGCTGAATTAGTATTAGAAGATTCAAAACTCCAACCTTTATCTTTAGTAAATGTATTTGTTAATAAATGTGAAATAGAATCAGATCGAGTACTTTCTTCAGTAGTTGTTTCCGAATGACCTTGAGTATGTGAATCGGAATATCCATCAGATGTAGTCCAGGTGTTGCTAATACCTGTAGAATCGGTATAGGTATCAGACCAATTTTGAGACTGACTATGACTTCCACCTTCACTTTTAACCGTACTATAACTATCACTTGTAGTTCTTGTACCTGCAAATGCAATAGCAAGTTCTTGTTGTGCATTAAGTTCATTAAGTTCTCTTTGCAATTCTCTGTCTTTCCTTGCTATATCTTCTTGAGATTCTATCGACTGTAACGTTAAATTATTTGCCTTCCATGAAGCAGCATTAGCGTCTTTTGCAATCTCATTGGCATTATTTGCTATATTATTAGCAATAAAAGCAGCTTCTGTGGAATTTCTAGCGATATCATTAGCTATGTAAGCAGCTTCTGTGGAATTTCTGGCTATATCATTAGACTCTTTTTGTAAATTATTAGATTGTATTTGCAAGCCTATATTAGCAGCAGTACCAACTACATTTGTAACGGTATCAACAACATCACAAGGAATACAAATACCTCCTCGTTTGCATAACGATACTACATCATTTCTTTTTACTTTTGATTTGGCATTTTCATAATCCTTCCTTTCCATTCGACTATATTCTTCAACATGTGATATTTCTTCACTTTTACTCCAATTAGTCTCATCAACAACTTCACCACCATCACTTCTTGCATGAGAATGTTCTTCACTTTCTGTATAAGCATAAGAGCTCTCGTGAGTATCAGTGTGAGTGTCTTCACTTGAATCTGTAACAGATTTACCTTTGGATTTTGTATATGAAAGCACTCTTTCAGCTGATTTAGAAACCGTATCGGATTCGGAATATGAAAGTGATTTACTCTCTGTCGAAGATACTGACAATTCTAAAACTGTATTAATATCATCAGAAAATGAATTAGTATCACTATAAACAACTCCATATGCTTGATGATAAGTTTTCCCATTGCTGTCTGTAATAGTCACACTTTCATCAATTGTATTTGAAATTCGAACGCTACACGAAATAGATGAATCTTTCATCTTCATAACAATTCCACATGGTTGTATATCTTTACTATCTTTAATAAATTCCATTATTTTATTACTATTACCTCCATACACAGTACCCATATTATTTATAATATTTGCTCTTTCTCTATTGGTTGTTCTAATCAATAAAGGATGATAGGGATTGTACGCTGGATTAACACTATTCAATGGAACACATTTTAATGGCTTCTCAGGATCCATCAACTTATCATAAAGATTACTATAATAATTTGTAAATTCTTCTTTGGTATGTAGATTCAAAAAATTTTTATTGTCATTACCATTATCATTACCATTATCACTATTATTATTATTATTATTATTATTATTATTTCGCTTAACAAAATTCATGTACCTTTTGACTTTAGATTGCTTCTTGGAACTTACTTTATTAACAACAAAAACTTCATTTGCATCATCGTTGTACATGTCATCTTCTTCAAATACTCCTTCAGTTTCTGCTTCATCTGATTTATCGCTTATTTCTGTTGGTGTAATATCTGTTGATGGATTAACATCATCTCCAATATATTTAAAATAACGTCCTACATTATTAACAATAGTATTATTACCACAATAGGCTACGCCAAACCATGTAGGTCCAATGTATTTCGAATATTCTTCAATAGTATCAAAATAAATCGTTTCATTTTTAGAGTTGATATAAAAGGGATCAACTATTTTTGTGATACCATTATAGTTATGCAAACAGAACTCCTTTTTATCTATTTTCGCTAAAATATAATTAGCAAAAAATGTAAAAGTTATCAACGATATTAATAGCAAATCCATAATAAAATACTATATATAACAATTTGTTTGTTAATTATTTAAATTCGTAAAAAAATCATTTTATAATATTTATGATAAAACATATTAAATTTGCTTTTTAAAAATTATATAAATTTATATACATAAAGTAAAATATATACCAAATACATATATATAAAAATAACAATTCTTTCAATTTATAAAAATCTAAAAAAAAAAAGATTTTTTTTAATTAGGATTATAATCTTTTATTAAAATATAATTATTAAATACTTCATGTGGAGTTGAACATAATATATTAAATATTTTTCTAATATATGGTTCTTCACACGTATACTTAAAAAAAACAAGTTTCTTATCAAGTACATCAAAATAAGAACTATCAAAAATATTATATAATAATGCTTTAATAATAAAATAATTAAAATTATTGTGAATCATTGAAATTGAACAACAAAATAACATAACATAATATTCATTAATGCAAATTTCAATATTTTGACTTAAAATATATTCAGGATCACTTAATATTTTTTCAAGTTCATTATACTCTTTCAAGTACTTTTTAACAAAATATAAATTGTTAAAATTCTTTTTTATAAACATTCTTTTAAGTTTATAGTATTTGTACTTTTCTTTTTTTATATTAATTAAATTTATAATATTATCTCTTGTATTATATGTTATTCCCTTAAAATTCTTATTTCCTTCTAAGAAATTTTTATATTCTTCTGAATTATATATATAATCTAAATTTATATCCTTTTTTTTATAATATTTAAATTTATAAAGTTTGTCAATATCAATATTATATCTTGAATAAAATTTTTCATAACATTTATATTTATCATTATAATTATTACTTAATACAAGAATGAAATAATCAGAAAAAAATGTATTTATAAATTCTTCAATTTTTTTATCTTCACAAGTAACAAACAATTCATTTGGAAAAAATACATCATCATTATATTCTTTCAAATACTCTATTGGAAAATGTAAAGGTATTCGAAAATAATCATATCGTATATATAAATGATATTGCTTAATCTTCTTTATACAATATTTAAATATATTAATATCTCTTCCATAAAAAAGTAACATTTCAGAAATTATTTTAGATTTACCAGTAATATCGAGAGCATCAAATGTATTTTCAAACAAATTTTTAAATTCATTATGGTAAAAATATTCATACAACTCAAATACAAAATTAAAATAATTATGTTTATTACCATAATAATAAAATGAATAAAATATTTTAGTGGATATATAATTATACTTATATAAATACAATAATATTGTTATCTCATTAGATAAATGCTCATGTATTAATAATAAAAAATCATTATTTTTTTCGATCATTAATTGTTCTATAAAATATTTATTTATAATAAATATATTAAAAATAATATAATGATTATTTAGATATGGATAAATTGTGAAATCTTTCCGAGAAATTAATTCTACTAGTTTTTGATACTGCTTTCTATTAAATATCATAAAATATTGTCCAGCTAATATACTGATTTCAATTACATTTTCATGATCTTTTATTTTATTATTTGTAAATAAAGGCTCATATAAAAAAATTCCTTTTTTTGCAATTTTTAATAATGTATCAGGATTACAAGTACTATTTAATTCTTTATAAAATAATTCTGTATTATCCATTTAATGAAGTATATATTTATAAAAAAAAAAGTACAAAATATTCCAATTTTAAACAATTTTATTTTATTTAACTATTATAAAAAATAAAATCACTTGATAACTTGATAATAACATATTTTTAAAATATATTTTAATCATATCAAATTTTTTGATAAAAATATAGTATTTTATTATATATATATATATATAATTATAATAATATTAAAATATAATAAATTAGTTGAATTATAATTATTTATTATATTTTTAAAATGATTATTAATTAAACTTTGATATTTAACAAAAATATATTATCATCATCATCATATTAAATAAAAAAATAAATAAAAATTATTTTTATTTTTATATTTATTTATATATTTTAAAACATTCGTTAATTATAAAAGTACATATAGTTACTTAACAATAATCCAATTAATCCTTTTATCAACATTTTTTATCTCTATAAAATAAAAAAATATTCTTTATTTTAAAAAAAAAAAAAAAAAAAAAAAAAAAAAAAAAAAAAACTTTTTTCTTTTATATTTATATTTTTTTTTCCTAAAAGGTTTCTATTTAATTTATTTTTTTAAAAAAAAAAATAATTAAATCATACAGTAATTCACCTAAAAAGGAAGGTGACTACATAAATATGTTTTAAAAATAAATTAAAAAAAAAAAGGTGTGGTGGTGGTAAAACTTTATATAATTAAAAAAAAAAAAAAAGGATAAAATACCCTTCCTAAAATTTATGGCTAAAATGAAAAACTCTTTCTTTTTCTTTACCCTGAATGAAAATCTAAACTTTTTAAATTTTATTTAATGATAAAAAAAATATTTTTATAACACATTGTATTTCATGATACTGTTCTATCTCTATTAATAAAATTCTTAAGAGTATTATAAAGGAATTGATCATTATCATCATACCATTTTATAGAATGGGTTTTATTAGTATTCTATTGTTATTTGATAGTATTTTTTCTCTTTTTTTTTCTTCAATCACCTTTTCTTATTTTTTTTTTTTCGATTATATAAAATAATTATAAATAAAAAAAAAATTTTTTTTTCATATATATTTATTTATTTAATTATTATTATTATATAAAAAATAGTAATTTATGTATTAATGTTTTATATATGCATAATAAAACAATTTAAAAATTATTATGGTTTCAAAAAAAAAAAAAAACAATTTTAAAGAGGTTTATAAAAAAAATTTTTTTTTTTTTTATTAAAATTTAAACTCCAGTTAAAAATTATTTAATACTAAACAATTTTTTTTCAACATTATTTTATAAAATTATAAAGAAAAAAATAGTTTGTAATTCAGTAAAAAAAAAAAATAATATTTAATTTCTATTGGAAGAAATGTAATATATATTATTATAATTGAAAATAAAATAAAAAAAATAGTAATCATCTTTTAATTAATGGTTGGAATAAATATATGATTGTAAAATTAGATTTATAATAATGTGCTAATAATGTAAGCTGGTATTTTTCCTGATTTTCCTGTGTTTGCATTTGCTACCATATAACAACCACCATCTAAACTTTCAATTACACGAAGAACATCCTTTGTTTTAACATTTAATTCACCAGATTTGGAGGTTTGATAATCCTTTTGGGCTATGAATTCAAGATCAATCTTTGGTGGCTTTCCTTCAATTGGTACTTCTGGTAATAAACTACAAATACTATCACGCATGACATTTTGCTTTGATTGTATAGCAATTAAACTTTCATTAGTTATTGAATAACCGAATGGTTCAATTGAAGTGTTTGGTAAAATTTTTGATGGGAAATCACTAGAGGCGTCTTGGGTTTCACAAAAGTCGCTAGTGTAACTACTATAATCGGTAGTAGTATAAGTTTGTCTTCTACTATCGGTGTAAGAAGAGTAGTCAGTAGTGTATTCAGACTTTCTATGACTGCAGTCACAATCTGATTCAGAGCATGAACAAGAAGTATAGCTTGAACCTTCAGTATATTCAGAGTAGCGTGAATCACGACTAGTATATTCTGAATAACGTGAGTCGCGATTAGTGTAACTTGATCCTTCAGTGTAATCAGTGTATGCGGTATTTCTACGACTGTCTTCAGTAGTGTAATCAGTGTAAGCGGTGTTTCTACGACTGTCTTCAGTAGTGTAATCAGTGTAAGCGGTGTTTCTACGACTGTCTTCAGTAGTGTAATCAGTGTAAGCGGTGTTTCTACGACTGTCTTCAGTGTAATCAGTGTAAGCGGTATTTCTACGACTGTCTTCAGTGTAATCAGTGTAAGCGGTATTTCTACGACTGTCTTCAGTGTAATCAGTGTAAGCGGTATTTCTACGACTGTCTTCAGTGTAATCAGTGTATGCGGTGTTTCTACGACTGTCATCATAATTGGTTTCAGTGTAGTTTGTCATTCTACGACTGTCATCATAATTAGTTTCAGTGTAGTTTGTCATTCTACGACTGTCATCATAATTAGTTTCAGTGTAGTTTGTCATTCTACGACTGTCATCATAATTGGTTTCAGTGTAGTTAGTCATTCTTTTGCTATCATTTTCCTTATCAACAAATACTGAATATCCTCTGGTTGTATCACCATTAGTAGAATTAAAGTCTAATGAAAGTAACTTTAATGATGATTCATTATTGATAGTTGAGGTGAATCTAGAGGATTCAGTGCAAGAACAAGAACAGCTGCCCTTTCCACTGCATGAACATGAACAAGAAGAGCATGAAGAGCATGAGCAAGAGCCTGAGCAAGTACTGCATGAACCACTACTAGAAGTAGAGTTTGACTTTTCTAATTTACTATCTTCGCAAACAAAGTTTGATTTATCAATAGTAAGATCTCCGCATTCATTAATAGCTAAAGCTACAGAAGCTGTAGTGACAACAGCAGAAACAGCATTTGAATTAATTGTTTCACTAAGAACCTTTTCTGGATTAATAACAATTTCTTCTACAATATGCTTAGTAATTGGTAATTCTTGAGGAATTTCAGGGACTTCTGGAGCATCATCAGTTTGTTCAAAAATATCTGTATTTTTATCCATGTTAACACAAGATCCATCACTTAATGAAACTGGATAGCTAACTTGAGATGGGACATCATTTAAACATCTTAATTGATAATCACGATCGAAATCATCATTTGATTTTGTTAAATTATCATATAATCCTCCAACAGCATTAAATGGTTTTGGAGAATAAGTGTTATTATAATTTAATGATGTATAAGAAACATCGCTGTCACCTTTCATATAAGACTTTCCTCTTAAAAATACGAAACCACTGATAACAACTAAAGCAACGACACTTGTTCTGAAATACAATAATAATTATTGAAATATTAATATATTTTTATTTTAGTTATTTTATAATTGATATATTGAAATTAATAAAAAAAATTACCCTGCACAAGCTATAATAACAGCATGATTGGAACCTTGTTCTTCTTGATTGTTATTAGTAGTTGTTGAAGTGTTAGCAGCACTTAAAATATTTGAGCTGTTTTGATTGTCATTTTCAACAATATTATCTTTATTGTTGGGTTTGTTTTCTGTAGATTCCTTATTATTTTCATTGCTATTGTTACTTTCATTACTCTTAACATCTGAACCGATGTTAGTTTCTTTGTTGGAAAATTTAACTTCCTTACCACAACCATCTGTTTTTGGTAAATTGATTGCAGAACCACCAGAAACGTTAAAAGAACCTGTTTTAATAATAGCTTCTGCTAATGGTAATTCAACAACTACGAAGAATTTCTTTGATGCATCACCATTAATTTCTGGAATGTATAACTATAATAAAATTTTATTTTTATATTATTCCAAAAGTTTTTATATAAAAAAATAAAGAAAAAGTTTAATTATGAAATAAATAGGATATACAAACATAATAAATGTGATAAATAATAACAATATATAAATAATATATATAAATAATATTTTTTTTAAATTATGTAATTCTTACTTCTAAAGTTTCACCATTTCTGAAATAAGCAACTGGTGAATATTCGGTTCTTTCGTTATCTTCAGTATATAAATAAGAATTACCTAAAGCAGCACAATTTGAAATAATGAATTTATCGTTTGAAATTGGAATACTAATTTTATCACCTGATGCTATAGTTGGAGCAACATCTGGAAATGGTAAAATTAAAAGACTATTACAATAATTGAACAAGGAAAAAAGAATGGAAATTATTATTAAACTGTTCATTTTTGAAATAATAAATATTGAAAATAATCCTTTTTTTTTTTTTAATATAAATATTGAATGGATTTGATAATGATTGATTGTATTTTTATTGAATAAATATATGAAATTTTCTATTATAGTGAACGATGCTTTTATATATACAAGGATAAAGTTCTAATCTATAAAAGAAAATATCAATAATCAATATTTTAATTATGTGTTTTTTTTTTTTTTGTTTGTTTTATAATAATTATTATTTGTATTATTATGTATTATAAATAGGTACGGTAAAATAAGAACGTATAAAATTTATAAATTTTATGTTTTTATATGAAATGAATTAAATCTATAGTTTAATCAAATCAAATAATTTTTGTACAATTTTTATTTAAAAGATTTACTTTTATTAAAAAAAAAATAAATCAAATTTAAAAATCAGTACAATATAACTTTATTTTTTTTTACTATTTACAATATAAAATTAAAAAATAAAATAATTATAAAAAGAACAAAAGGATAAAAAAAAAAAATTTTTTTTGTTTTTTTTTTCCTTTGATAATTACATTTTAATAATTAATTTTTAATGACACTATTAATATAAATTATAATATTAAATATTTATATATATTAATATTTATTATTGTTCATATATTATATATATGAAATAAGAATGAAAATATATTAAAAATAATTTCCTTTGTATTATTCTTTATTTATCAATAGAATACTATTAGAAATATTATAATTATAATATATGATGATCATATATTATATTAAATGAATTACTCTTTTTAATATATAAAGAATAATAATTAAATGACTATCAATTTATTTGTTTATTAATTCATTCATCCATTTAATTTTTGTTCTTTTGACTCGTTCCTAAATTAAATTTATTAATTATAAATTAATTTTTTATGTTTAATAATATATATACGGTTGACATTCATCTATATATTATTATTTTATGGCTATATTAAATTAAAATACATTGTTACACAGGATCTGTTATTTTTACACTAACTACTCATTAGTATATAATGAATATATATTAATATATTAATATTCTAATCTTTAATATACTAAAATTTATATTATAAATAAAATAACCAACCGTTTTCTAAACTATTTTTGTTTTGATTTATTTTTTTTAATAATTAGGTTACGCAAATTAATTTAAAATTTATTAATAAATAAAGTTTTATTCCCTAATGGAACTAAATACAAAACAATTTTAAAAAATCATTTTCTATTTAATTTAAAGTAAAATTAAAATTAAATTTTATTTATAATAAAATAAAATATTCATTTATATGAGGTAAAAATTAAATTATTAAAAGTATAATAAGTATAATAATACTATTATTATTATGAATACTATTATTGATATATTATTATATATAATTGACTGTAAAAAGAAAGGGAATTTTTAATGATAAATAAATAATATTTTAATAAACAACCGGCAGGTTGATCATTTCAATTAAAACAAATATTCCTTGTTGACTACTAACCAAATCATTATTATTCAGTAGTAGAAGTTTAGCTGATAAGTTGTTCACGTGAATACATATAATAGAACATAGATAAATGTAACTTTATATTAAGAATTTTTAAATAATATATAATAAATTAGTTCTCTCAAAAAAACTAATTAATATAATAGGATTCTTTGTTTTTTTGATTAGTAAATAATCCTTAAGAATAATAAAAGACAATGAATAAGGAATTATCATTAATGAAAAATAAAGGCTTTAAAAAAATAGGAATTATATGTTTGTTCTCCGCCTTAAAACATTTGCTTTAAAATAATTTAATATTTTTTTACAACTGTATCTTTATTTCTAATATCAATAAAAAATATAGATTTATTTATTTATTTATTTATTTATTTATTTATTTATTTATTTATTTATTTATTTATTTATTTATTTATTTATTTATTTATTTATTTATTTATTTATTTATTTATTTATTTATTTATTTATTTATTTATTTATTTATTTATTTATTTATTTATTTATTTATTTATTTATTTATTTATTTATTTATTTATTTATTTATTTATTTATTTATTTATTTATTTACATAAATAGATAATAATTGTTAAAAACCGTCAGTTTTTTATTTTATATTAATGATTAAACTTTATTTAACATAAATTAATTAAACGGTAACTCTTTGTTTGTAGGAATTTTTATTGGTCAACTTTAAAGAAATGTAATCAATATTTAAAATTTTATTTATTAATATTTTAATTTGAACTATAACTATATTTGGAAAATGTGCCGTATATGAAAAAAATGTTATTTTAAAAACTTTAATTTTGTCTATTGTTAAACTTTTTAAAATGCATGATAACACGTGTATTTCGTATGTAATAAACACATAAATTTATTGTTAAATTTAATAGTACATATATTAATGTTATAGAGTCAGTTTACTATCTCCTAATTTAGCGCTTAATAATATTGCTTTTATTGATATGTATTATCATTATTTATGTAAAAAAGCAATATATCTTTTAAACTAATAATTATTAAAATGGTAAAAATACTTTATAATATTAACTTTTTAATAACCATTAAATCATCATAAAAGAGTATCAACTATTTATAAAGTTGAAACAAAAATGTAGATTGAATTATGTTATTTAGTAAATATTAATAATTAATATCTATCAATTATTATAAAGTTGAAACAAAAATGTAGATTGAATATGTTATTTAGTAAATATTAATAATTAATATCTATCAATTATTATAAAGTTGAAATAATTGATAGATTGAATATAACTAATAGTAACAGCTAACTTTTTTTGTTTAATAATAACTTAAGTAAAACTATACTTTTTTTTAAGTTTGGAAGTATTTAAATTTTAAATATTTAATATTTCTAAATAAATTTTTTATACTAAAATAATATGGGTTAGGTTTTAATTATATTACATAATCTTTTATTTTTTTAAATATATAAATGGTAAGAGGGTAAAATGAATGAATTGTAAGATATAAAGTAAATTAGTAATCTGCATTTGCTTTGGTATTTAGTATTTTTATATCTAAAAAAGAATAATAATTAACTAAACTTTTTAAATAATATAAATTATAAAACTACCAGAATATAAAATATTTCCTTCATTGTCGAATTGTATATTTAATATGTTAATTTTATTCAACTGAAAAAGCATAATAATTGCTTTTATTTTATAGTATTTTATTTTATTTGTTTTAATATATATATTATAAAGGCATAATAATATACAATAATATACAATGTAACTTGGTTGTATAAATGGGTAATATACAATTTTTAAAATTATGTTTTATTTTGAATTAAAGTTTAAATTAAACTAACTTTATTTTGATTATAAAAAAACTTTTAACCTCATAAATTGATCATATTAGTATCATATAAATTATTACATTTAAAAAACTTTTTAGTTTTTCTAGTTTAAATGAAATAGAATTAATGCATAATTTTTGTTTTTATATTATTTTATGAATTCATTTTTAAAAAATACTTTTATTATATTTCATTTATATCTATAAAATATCTAAAAATTTATAGATACATTTTCTCTACATATTCATTTTTTGAAACGGATAAATTACGTCTATTAAATAGTGTTCAAAATGAATAATGACAATTCAAGAATTAGCTTGAATAAAGTCAATTATAATTCATTAGAAGTATATATTTAATTATATTTATTTATATAAACAAAATTTTATAAAATAATAAACATGATAAAAAAAGTGTGATGGTAAACAATAATAATATAAATATCTTTATTTTGTAAACTAAAAAAAAAAAAGAAAAATCTTTTTCCTTTTTTTCAAGCTCTTCCACAAGATGTTCCGGTAGATTGGATGATTCCCTTTTTTTACCTAATTGAAGGTAGGAATATATTTAAATATCTATTATTATTCTTTAAAAATATTTTTAAAAAAAAAGAATATTAAGATATACTTTTTACATTAAAATATTAACACTATCTTTTTAGAATATATGCTTCTAACATTACTTTTTTTTTTAAATTCTTTTGATTAAAGATCTTCAATTAATTAGGTTTATTTTTAATGATAATATTTTGGGAAAATTAAGACCTTTTTATGGAAAGATTTTTTCAATATTTAATCCTACAATAAAATCATATTTTTACTTTTGTAATATCAATTTTCTTTTTTCCTTTATTCCCTTTTTAAATATCAAAACTTCTTTAATATATGCTTATTAAATTATTAAATATTTTTTAAATATATCTTTTTTTATTTTCCCTTCTTTTTTTTTTTTTTTTAAAAAAAAAAAAAAAGATGTTGTATTTGGATTGATTATCATTTCTACAATTTATATTTATTCTATATTATGTAAGTTAATAATTACTTCATTCTTTTTTTTTTTTTATTTTTCGATAAAAAAGTTTTCTAATATAATATATATAATTACATTATAATTTTTAATTGTATTGTAGGCTATTTTATAAACACAAGAAGAAGGTTAATTTTATAATTATGCAAAGTTTAAGTTAATAATAAAAAATATCTAATATTTATATACTCTTTTTATTTATTTTAAAATTTGTAGTAGTAAAACTCTATCAAAAAAAAAATTATGGGTAAAATTTATATAGGAATAAAATATATTGATAAGAAAAAAAGTTTTTCTTTTTTTTTTTTTTTTTTGGTTGCTAATAATATTATAAAAATAAAATTAGTTTTTAAACTCGATGTATATTATTTTATACAAGTAAGCGTATATCAAGGAAAGAAAATATACTTGTTAAAAATATATATATATATTATTAATTTTTTTTTAATATTTAAATGTAATTAAATAAAAATAGATATTTGCTTTCTTATGGTAATTATTTTAATTTGACTAAATTATAAAACTTATATTTTAAATAAAGAAAAAACATATAATAATATATATGTATATCAGTTTTTCTATTTTTAACACAAGGCATTTTATTATGCAAACAATATAAAATACCTGGATTAGATAAATGTGATTCTATGTTTTCAAAAATCGAGTAATAATAATTCAATGATTATAAATATATAAGCAAATTTATCGAACTTAAATTAATTAAAATAATTTCAAAACTTTTGTTTTCATATATATATACATTTTTTCTTAAAAAAAAAAAAAACAGAATTGGTGTATCAATTGGATGCACTATCTTAATTATTATATATAATATTATGGTTGTTATTTAATTAGTTTCTTATAAACAATATTATGTTTAATAATAAAGCAAGAATAATATAGACTCATATTATTAACATAGTATAATAATTATAGTTATAATACTGATTGCTTATCCCATGGAAAATATTTTGGATCAATTCATAATGTTAATACTAACGTCATAATGTTTACAAAACTACTTTTGGTAATACATTTTTAACTACTATTTCATGCATAATATATTATATTATATTATATTATATTATATTATATTATATAAATTCTTATAAATATACTATATATTAAAAACCAATATTTCAGGCAAGTATGGATAATCTTATTTCACAATATTTATTAATGAAGCAAATAAATCAAAAAGTAATTTTACTTTTGGATAATATAATTATTATGATGACCTTTTCATATATATCAAGAGTTCAATTAAAAAGGCAGCCATATTATTCAACTTCAATAAATAACTATAAATTTGCAACTTATTTTACATTAAGCAGTTTCTCAATATACACTACCCTACTTGCACTATTCAATTTTAATAATTTTCAATTTATTGCAGACTCTTCTCCTTTTATCATCTTAATATTGTTTATTGGAAGTTATAAATATAATAATTATTACCATAAAAAAATGTTACATAGAATATATAAAAAATATCAGGAAAAAAAAATCGTTAATGATTTAAAACAATCTATCGATAATAATCCAGAAAACGTAGAAATGAAAAATATTTATAATTCTGTTGAACGAATTAGTTAGTCAAATATTATAGTTATATAAAAATATATTATACTTTATATTTATCAAAATATTTATTATTAATTAAAAAAAATAGCTAAAGAAGTATATGTTAAAAAGGAAATTAAAGTATTCTGTAATTATTATGAATGTGAAATCGCTTCTAGATTCTTAAGGTATAAATATAAACTTTAATAGATTAAATTTAAATTATTACTATAGTAATATATATATATGTACACTGAATGATCATTCAATTATATAATAATAATAAACAGAAATAATAGAAATTTGGATGCCTATGTTTTAATGAAAAGTATATTTGAAGAAGGGTATATATAAATAGTAAAGTAATGTAATGGTTTTGATACATAACTAACAATATTTCTAATTAAAATAAAGTTTATCCCAATATGAACATGAAGCAGATGTAAATATACTCATTATTAAAATTATTACTATTATTATTATTATTATTATTATTATTATTATTATTATTATTATTATTATTATTAAAAAATTTTTATAGCCTAATAAAATATCTCTATATTCCATTTTTATAGGTATATATTATAACATGGTATTATATGCACTCAATGAAAAAGTTTTACAAAGATAATAATTTGTTAAAAAAATATGATATGGAATTATTTAATGGAGAACAAATGCTAAATATTGCAATGGATCTTAAATTAGATACAAGAAAAAAGTTTTTAATATATAAAGCTCAAAATTACATTGAAATAGAAAAAAGAGAAGATTTAATGAAAATTGATTCAAATGATGTGTATGGATATTATCATTGATAATTATTATTATGAAATATGAATTTTTTTATTCTTTTTTTTTCACTAATTATATTAATATTATTTTTTTTAATATAAGTGAAGCATCAATAAAATTAGAAGAAATGAAGCGTAATGCTATAATAACTCATGTTCATGGATTACAAGAAATTAAAGAATTATATAATAAATTAAGAAATACTACAAATCCAAAAGATATTGCTTCCTATGGACAGCATATAGTTAATATATCCAAATATCAAGAATCTGCGAATTGGCAGTATAAGAATATCTTAAGACAATTTCCAGAATCAGTGGTATGCCTTTAGGATAATTAATTTATTTCTTGATATTTTATTTACTTAATAATAATGCTTGTTTCCCTACCAAAATTAATAATTTATAACCTTTTTATATTTAATCATTTTATGATAATATGATAAATAGGATATTCTTAAAGTATATGTTTTATTTTTAACCGATGTCATGGTAAGTATTTGATTTTCATATCATTTTTCATTTCAAAATACAAGTAATTAATACAATATTTATTAAATTTATTTTTAAATTATTTTCATATTATAATATATAATATGGTATCAAAATAAATAGAATAAGGATGATCTTGCTGTAAATATACTTTAATTATTATTATTATGATATATATTATTATTGAAATAAACATTTTAATAAAAGTTACATTATATAATAATATTTGTAATAATACTGTTTAATATATTAACATAATTAATATTTTATATTATATGATAAAAAAATAGAACAAAACTGCAAACAGAGTAATACTTAATATATATATATATATTGATATTTAAAAAAGTTTTTTTAGTAGTAATAAAATTAATAATATTATTTTTTAAAAAAATATTTTATTTTTAAAGATTCCAAGGGAAATCGAAGAAATGGAAAATAAAAGAAATAGCATCTGTTCAAATAATTTTAAAAATAAAAAAGCGATAACTCTTTCATCAAATTCATTAGCATCTGCTACATATTCTGAAGTTCCTTCATGCATATCAGGTGTATCAGGTTTAGGAAAAGAAATTAGAAAAAAAATTAGTTTAAAGTATGATATAATAAAAATTCTGAAAAAAAAAAAAATAATAGAAACTTTATAATTAAAAATTTTTATTTTTATAATTATTATTATTATATTTTTTATATTATTTGTAGGAATTCAATGACAAAAAAATATATTCTTCCAATAAAACAATTAAAAGTAAAAATGACAATATGTATTATTTTATTTATCATAGTTTTTGGAATTCAGTAAATATGCTATTACTATTTTATTATAATTATTATTACCATTATCATTGTTTAAAAATTAATTAATATAAAAATTTTATCGATTTTTCAAATTTAAGAGCTTTATTCACAATATTTATATTCGATAGTATTAAAAAAAATGTTGAAATGTTAAATACAAATATGTGTATCCCTGGTTATATTAAATCTATTGCATTTTTCATAAGAAATTTATCATTAAATTTTATTACAGGTAAAATGTATAATTATTATAGAAATAACGGTGCTTTAATTGGAATATCTGGATTTTTAGCGGAACAGAATCTTCCAATTGTAACAGCACATATGGATGTTCCTACAGTAAATCCATTATATATTCCTGTAGGAAAATATTCGTTTGATACAGTGGAAACTATATCATTAGCAGATGCATACAAAAAATTATTATCTTTTGTTAAGTTTTGTCTTAACAGAGGTAAATATTTATAAAAAAAAAAGCTATTTATAAAATCATAAATCCAAAAAAAAAAAAAAAAACATTAATCCATATTATAAAATTAAATATATTAAAAAAATTTAAATTTAATATGCAATTATTTATATTAATATTTTAATAATTTTAATTAGGTTTTTTGAGCGAAACAGAAAATATGGAAGAAATTTTATTTGAACCTCATTTTAGGTATGATGGAATACAATAATCAATAATAATAATAATAATAATATATTAATTTTTTATATTTTTTTAATTATAAATAAATATATATTTTTTGTTTTTACAATACAGATATTTTTTAAGTAATAAAATATATAGATAATGTTATAATATAATGTATACATTTAAAAATAGTACAATATATGCTAATTTATTATGAACAAATTATATAAAAAAAAAAACTGATGATTAATATTCAAAAATTAGTAAATTCAATAAGAAACATGGATTTAGTATTTATAAGATGCAAAGAAATTTTAAGAGATAAAATTATAAATTTATTTGGTAACGTAACAGTAATTATTATTGGTTTAGAGTTAACACTTGCTATTATTACTCTCTATATTGGTTTTATTAGTATGTATATTACTATCTTTTTTATTATTATTATTTAATATTTAATTCAGTAAAACTTTTTTTTAAAAAAAAAAAAGAAAAAAAAAAAGAAAATAATATATTATTTTATATTATCAAAAAATATTAAAATATTTTTTAAAAATCAAATTAATAAAATAGCATTCTTTCCATTAAAAAAATCAACAAAAAAGATTTCATTTAATGCACTTAAGATGCTTAAATGCCTATCAAAAGGTAGGAAAAAATATATACTTTAAATCATAATTAATAATAATATAAATATCTTTTTCCTTTTGAATATAAAAAATTAAATAAAAAAAATTTTTTTTAATTATATTAGAAAATTATGAACAAATAACAAAAGATTATGAAGAAAAAATTGAAACCCTATGTGAAAACTATGAATTGGAAAAAGAAGATATTGAATTAAAAAATGATAAAGGATCATTATTTAAAAACATAATATTATTCTTTTCGTTTATTATTATTATTGCTTATATTGTTATTTCGGGAATTCCAGTATTGGTATGAAGAATATTACTATAAAAATAACAATATTATATAAGTATATATATTACATTTATTACATTATATTATAATCATAATAATAATAACATTTATAATTATTATATATCATAGCAAACAATTACTGAAGTTAAAGATATTATTGCTATATCTCAAAAATCTGTATGTATTACATTATTTTATATTTTTTTAATTAATTTTTATCATAAAAAAAGGAAATAAAAACATTTACAATGTATTTAATATTTTCATATTTTAAAAAAAAAAGATTGATAGACTTTTAGCTGTTAGAACCATTCAAATGTATACTTATGAAGTTATAAACCAAGATAAATCAGTTTTTTTACAAGATGAACCTCAAAGAATTTTAAAGAGTCATCTTAATCAGTTAGAAGTAATATAACAAAAAATATAATTCCATTAAAATATTTATCTTATATTGATTTGATAATTTAAACTCCCTTTTTTTTTTTTATTTTTTAAATAATATAAATATAATAATAAATAAAAATTTATTTAATCCTATAGCTTATTCAAGATGAATTAAAAACAGGATCATATGGTGGTCCAACTTTTGATGCCTATCCTTTATTAAATGATGTATTAAAAGAAGGTGGATGTTTTAGATATGAAGGAAATAATGATTGTGATAATATGACATATGATAGTAGTTATGGTAATATGAATCAATATCTTTTTTTTTTTTTATTTTTTTACGATTCATAAAATAATACCATAAACTTTTATTTTAATTTTTTATTATTAAAAATGATATATAAATAAATAGGTTTCTCCAAAGAAATTGGTACATTACCAATTAATGAATTAATCAGAGAATATATTTATAATGTTAAAAATTTTATTTCTAATTATGAAAAAGGTAAATATGTTAATGTTCCATTTAGTAGTAAAGAAAATATTTCCATTATATTTGAGGAAGTATCGAATGATCAATTTTTCAAACTTCAAGATAGCTTAGTAGATAATATTGTTGGTGATCTTCAATATATTAATCAAGTCATTATGGAACATGGCGAAAGTCTTTTATCTCAGATGTCAGAAGAAGTAACAATATTAATTGGTATTGGAGTTGTATTGTTCCTTACGATAGACTTTTTCGTTTTTAATAAAATGTATACCGAAAAAATTAAAGAAATGAATGCATTAGTATCATTTTTGTTCCTTGTTCCACCATCAATTATTAATAAGAATGAAAAATACAAAAGGTATTTTTTTTTTTTTCTTCGAGAAACAACTATATATAATAAATGCTCAAAGAATAGAAATATTAATTTATAATTAATTTAATTTATAATTTTTTTTTCATTTAGTTTTCTTGAAACAGCTCAAGTTATTGAATAAGAAGTATCTTATATATACATTATAGCTTAACTATATATAAAATATATAATGAGAAATTTATTATAATTGTTTTGCCTTATTTTTGATATTCAAATCATATATATTGCTATTAATATATATATATATATATTTGTTTATTATATATATAAAAATTTAATATAACATTAATATTTAATTAATAGACTAGAAACACAATTGAAGTTTTATTTTAATTAATATTTCATAAAAAAAAAACTGTATTTATTAATGGCTTGCCATTAATAAATAAGAAATATTAACTATTTTTCCAATAATAATTATAAAAAATATATATTATATTATATTTTATATAATTTTTTGTAAAGATCACGGTTATTACCTATAACTTTTAGATTAAAAAGAATTGATATTTGTTTTTTCAAATCAACCTTTTACATTGAAAATAATTATAAACGAGATAATGAAAAATATAAATTTTTTATTTTCTTTTACCCTCTTCATCAAGCATATTAATGTATTTAATAATAAATATTGTGTTGTAATATTAGAAAGTGCTTAAAGTTAGAGGAAAATGATGAAAGGAAATATACGACACATCAAAATTAAATATAAATATCAAAAAATTATATATTAAAAATCATATATAAGTATGATGATCTTTATTAATTGTATAAAAAAATTTATAGTTTTTTTTTTATTTTCATTTTTTTTAATTTATTTTTAGATTAAAAATATTAATACTTAAATTAATTTCAAAATTTTTATAAAGTGAATCAAAATATAAATGTAATGCTCTTTTTTTTTCATTTATAGATTTAAAAAAGTTGTACAATTTCAAAATAATTATTGATAAGAGCAATATCCATTGCTGTTTTCCCTTCATTATTTAATAATGACCGTTCTGCATGAGCATTTAAAAGCATTTTGACAACTAATTGATATCGCTTTTGACAGGCCAACATTAATGCGGTATATTTATCTGATGATGAAGAAACATTTATGTCAATTCCATGATGAAGTAAAAAACTAATTAAATCTAAATTTATTGGTTGATTGGTATTTGTAATTTGGGATGGTGTAATAATAGAAAGAATAAGTGCATTTTGATTCATGTTACTGACATCATTAATATTGGCACCAATAGCTAAAAGTTTTTCAATAATTTTTATGGTATTATTACCATTATATTTGCAAGCCCATAATAATGCAGAATAGCCATATTTTGTATCTTTTGAGTTGATATCAATGATCTCATTATTAGTAATAGTAATTGGTTTAGGAAAACCGGTGTTGGTATCATTACTCATATTATGATGACCATGATGATAATTATCATTTAAATGTGGTGTTAAATTTGAATTTTGAATAATTCCTTTTGATATTGGGTATTTTTTATTATTTTTATTATTGGCTTTAATGAATGTAGCTAATGTGTGAGTTAGTATATTCATTCTATTGAAACATGTTTTGGAACTCTTTGAATTGTTTTTTTTAAATTTATTTAAGAGATAGGAACAGCTACTATCCATAAAATTTTTAGGATTCATATTATAATTTAATAGCTTTGAAGTTTTTAACGAACTTTTAATGCGTTGATGTATTTTTATTTTATGCTTTATTTGATACATTTTTGATTTACTTATTCTATTTATGAGGAAAACATTTGAGGATTGATCACGTTTTATTGGGTTTTCTTTTTTATTTATTTGATCAAAGTAATCCACGATATAATTTATAGTATCGATATGACCATATTTACATGCTATCATCAATGCTGTTTTTCCATTATGGTCTTTTAAATTAATACTTCCATTGTATTTTAATAATAAGGATACCATTAATGTATCGCCAAGTTTACATGCTATCATTAAAGGTGTTTTACCATTTTTATTTTGAATATTTACAATTTCTGGTTGATATTGGAGTAACATTTCTGCTACCTCGGTATTTCTATGTTGACATGAAATATGTAACGCTGTATTTCCATTATAATTTTTAAAAAGAGCATCTATACGATGTTTAATAAGTATTTTGATCATATCTTTATTTCCTTGAGAACATGCTAACATTAATAATGTTTTTCCACTGCTAATTAAATTTCTTTCATCGATCATTAAACGATCATCTTCACCATTTGAACCGTTATTATATTTGTATTCATAATCCGTTAAAAGCAAATCCATTATTTTTATATTATTTTTTCTATAAGCTATTACAAAAATGGAATCATTATAATCATTTTTAAAGGTTAAGTCAGCATTATGCTGTAACAATAGATCAACACATTCTTCTTGATCTTTTTCAACAGCGTAAATTAAAGCAGAATCATTTGATTTATTTTGAGCATTAACATTGGCATTATTTTCTAATAAAAGTTGTGTTAATTTAAAATTACCTCTAAGGCAAGCAATCATTAATAAAGTATCATCATGATAATTAGTATCATTAACATCAGCACCATATTTTATTAGTACTTTTGCCGTATCAACATGTCCTTTTTTACATGCTAATAAAATTGCAGATTCTTCAATATCGCTTTTTAGATTAATGTTGGCATGATGATAAATTAATTCTTTTACAATATTAGTGTGCCCAAAGTAGCTTGCCCACATTAATGCCGTATAACCATGTTTATCTCTAAAATCAATATCAAGAGAATTCATACACTCACCTTCATTGGTCATAGCCAATATGGATCTCACCTTTTCAATATTTCCCTTGATACAATGACTAATAAGCTCCATGCTATTTTTATAACTGACTATAATAAGAGGATCTTTGCAATTTTCTTCGGAAAGGGTATAATTATAGTCATTTAAACAAATTTCTGTGTAAGATTGAAGAAGATGATATACATCATCAAAAAATTCATTTTGAGGAGCGTAATTGAATGCATCGGAATAATGTCTTTTATTGTTAATAGCTTTATGTTGAATCAATGTTTTGATTACTGGTAATTTCCCGGAACCACAAGCATATTTAAAAGCCGTTTTTCCTGAACTATTGGATTCGATATCTAATTTTGCATGGTATTGTAAAAGTATATCGACACAACTTTTATTTCCATTTTTACATGAATACATTAATGGTGATTTATTTTTAACATTGACTAAGTTTGTATTAGCACCATTTTTTAATAATAATTCAATGATTTTTTTGTTGTTAAGTTTACAAGCATAAAGAAGAGCTGTATTACCATTATCATCTTGATGATTTATATCTGATTCTAAAATACAATTTTTGGATAGGTTTTGACACTCTTCGTCGCTCATTTGCTTACCATATTTGATGTTTAATATAAATTGAAGGATAAGGTTTACATTGACAGTATTGTAATGAATAAGGAATTTTGTAAGTTCAAAATTTTTTCTCTGAACGGCATATATAAGTGGCGTTCTTCTATAACCGGTTTCTGTAGTATCAATATATCCAATATTAATAAACTTATTACCTATTATCATATCCATTATTTCTTTATTTTTTATTTTTGAATTCCTTTTCTTTATCTTATTTATTATAGTTGCTATTTGACATTTTTCGCCTTTCGACGAAATAGCTGGTGTAGTTATTGTATCTGAAATTTCCATTTTTTTTTTTTACTGTTATTATTAAGAGTATATCTGGAAAGTCGTGTAATAAATTTTAAATTTAAATTTTAAAAATAAAATATTCAAAAAATGGTTCAATTCTTCAATTTATTTTCAAATATTAACTAAAACAATTTCTTTTTTTTTTTTTTTTTTTTTTCTGGCTATTTTTGACTTTATTATTGCTTCAAAAATACTTTAACATATTATTATTAAAATTAAGTTTACTAAATACTAAATTTTAAATCCTATTTAAAATTCACAAAAAATAATTTCTTTTATATTTAGTCAATTAAAACCATTTCTTTTTGTAAAACAAAAGGTTAATTATTAATAAAATAATGCTACCACTTTTAATATAAAAAGCTTATTAACCTCTTATTTTCTTGCTTGTTTTTTTTCTATAAGACAAGCAAAAATAAAGAAATATTTATAATATTATTATTAAAATGAATTTTAAAAAAAAAAAAAAGAAAAAAAGAAACAAAACAAATAATAGGAGATAAAAAGTGAAAATTTTTAAAAGTTAATTTATTCATTTATTCATTTATATATTATTTATATATTTATTAATGTATTTATCTATTTATTTATTTATTCATCCATTTATATTCTTTTATTAATTATTATTTTCCTTTAATTATCTTCTTATATTTATATTCCTATATATTACATTATATTACAATATAATACAATTATGAATTTTTTTTATAGTTTTAAAGTTTTAACTATATAATTTTAATAATTAATAAATTTGAAAAATTATAAAATTTAAACAAAATTCATTTTATTAATAATAAAAAATAGGTAAACTACCTTTACAATATTCTTTTTAGTATCAATGACATTAATTCCTCTTAATAATTAAATATAGTTTTATATATTGATTTAATAAGTACAAAAAAATTGTAAAATTCTCGTCACCGATAAAAAAAGATAATTTTCATAATAATTATTATAATAAAATACTATTTATTTATAATATATTTATAATAACTTTCATACCACATGTCCTGGTAATGGATAATTCTTTTGTGGCAAGTTGAACTTAGTCATAATTTGAATATAAATAATAAAATTTATGTTTCATCCTGTTAAATTAATGTTTTACTTTTAATCCCTAATATTTTATGGCGTAGTTAATAAAATATATAATTTATTATATTTCATTATTTATTATACACATATTAATTTAAGGCTTATGAAATGTAAATGATTGCATGTGCTTTTAATAATTACAAAATTTAATTTAATTACAGTTCACGAGTTTTTTCAAATCTGTTCATCGCTTAATTAAATCTCAATTTAATTTATTAATATAAAGAAATGCTTAATTAATTAATACCACAATTATAAATTATAAATAACCTTTTTTATATTAATTTATTCATATAATTAATAATAATAAAAAAAAAAGAGCCGTAAACTTTAAAATATATAGAAAAGCTTTTTTTTTTTTTTTTTTTTTTTTTTTTTTTTTTAGAAATATAATGATAAATAGTTCACATTTCTTTTATTAAACCTGAAAGATGTGTCTTTTTTTAAATATTTAATAATCAAGAAAATACATATAATATTAAAAGAGAGTATAAATTTAAACAACTAAAAAAGAAATATCGTTATTTATATTAATAGATTAATCTTTTTTTTTTATTCCAGTAGTGACTATTTACGTATTTTGAAATAAAAAAAAAAGTAAAGATTAGATAGAATGTTTCTAATTTTAAAATTATAGGGAAAAATGAATAATTAACTAAAAATATTGAAATATAATTATTTAAAAATAATTAAAAGAAGAAAAAAAAGGAAATGATGAAAACATTTATATTTAATTGTTAATAGTAATATTTTTTTTATTTTTATATCTTTTTTTTTTTTTTTTTTTTAATCTTCAATTTTACATGATATATTATTACTTATGTTTAATAGTAATAATAAAACGTAGCTATTTTTTATACTTTTTATTTTTATTCTTTTTTGATATAGTATAATAAAATATGAGAATAAAATAAATATTAAAAATATAATTATTAATGGAATTATTATATTTTTATTTTTATGTTATTCATAAAACTTTGGATTATTTTAAAATAATAAATAGATATATTCTTATATAATATTTAGGATAGGTTAGGAGGTTGAAATATTAATATTTGATAAAGATATATTATGAAATAATTAATATTTTTTTTTTTTAGAGTAAAAGCGCTGTAAAAATAATTAATGATTATTATATTTAATGTATAAAGATTATTTTATACATATATATTTTTTTATTATATCAAAAATTATTTTTTTATACGTTTTTTAATTTCTAAAATCTCAAGGTTTTACTTTAAGAATTTAAAAATTAATAATAATAGAAAAAGGCTTTTAAATAGTGATTTATTTTATTATTATTTTTTTTTTTTTATGTTAATTCTTTAAATGTTAACACGCCAAAATAAGGCATAATAATTTGAATTTTACTATCAAGAAATAATCACTTATTTATGTGATGGTGGTAGATAAAGATATTGTAGATTTATTATCAAAAAAAATCATTTTTGAGATGGTGGTGGATAAGGATATTGACTAGTTTCATTAATTTTGATATCAGAAGAATTAGAACAAACAGAAGAATTCATTAGTGGTGGTGTAGTAGCAGAAGTTGGAGCAATAGCTAATGGAGAAGAAGAAATGGTAGTAGTAGTAGGAGTTAAAATATTATTACTGGCTTCTGCTGTTGAAGCTGGAGCACCATAGGGTTGAGTTGGAGCACCATAAGGATAGGATGGAGCACTATAAGATTGAGCAGATGATCCATAAGGTTGAGATGGTGCACCATATGGTGAATAAGAAGAATAAGATGGAATAGAAGATGAAAATGATCCTGTTGATGCTGGTGCATTAGTTGTTCCTTCCTTTTGAGGTTGTGATGGAGCACCATATGGTGAGGCAGTTGGTTGAGCAGTAGAAGATTGGCTACCATATGGTTGTGATGGGGCACCATATGGTGAGGCAGTTGGTTGAGCAGAAGACTGACTACCATATGGTTGTGATGGAGCACCGTATGGAGAGGCAGTTGGTTGAGCAGAAGACTGACTACCATATGGTTGTGATGGAGCACCGTATGGAGAGGCAGTTGGTTGGACAGCAGAAGATGAAGTAGTTGATGAAATAGTAGTAGATGGTGCTATTGAAGTATGAGTTGTAGATATTGGTGGTACTGTGGAAGCATTAGAAGGTGTGGTAGTAGATGAAGTAGTAGAAAGAGAAGAGTTTGGATATGGAGCAGCAGCAGTTGGATTGCTTTGTGGTGGATATCCTTGTGGTGGATATCCTTGTGGTGGATATCCTTGTGGTGGGTATCCTTGTGGTGAATATCCTTGTGGTGGGTATCCTTGTGGTGGGTATCCTTGTGGTGGGTATCCTTGTGGTGGATAAGCATAATGAGCTTGTGCTGGTGCACCATAAGGGGCTCCATTAGGGGTACCATAAGGTGATCCATAAGGTTGTGGCATAGTATAGGCTGCACCATAAGGCTGTTGACCATATTGTGAATATGGTGTGGTATTTACTGGCTTGTTATTTTGGACACCAGAAATTTGATTCTTTGCATTATTAAAACTTTTCATAAAATTGGTTTTAAAACTAACTAATGAAGCGCCACCAACAGCTGGAGCATTACTACTACTACCATTATTATTATGCTTATTCTTTTTACCATATTGCTTTCTTAACTTTTTAAGCTCATTGTTCAAGGAATCAGAAGAAATATTAACATCGGCTTCCTTTTCAATAATATTAATATCACCAACCGAGTTTTTGACAACTACACGAAGAACTGGTAAACCTTTTTTCATGGATTCATCTACAGGAATTTCTGTTGGGCGATAACTAAATACTTCACCAATACAAAATTGATCTTCCATAATGATTGAAATATACTTTGGTACAACAAAAATAAGTTTACCGAGAGTACCATCGAAAACAATTCTAGATTCACCATTTAAAATACGAGCCCCTCTAATATCAACAATACTTAATCCAATGCTACTCTTGATAATATTGTCACGAGCTAATGCTCGTACTTGAGTTTTTCTTGAACCAATAATACCTGTTCCAATGGTATTACAACCATTCATATCAACATATTCCCCATCAAAACATGTTTCAAAATTTTGATTACTAGCAGATTCAGGTTTTTTTGTATCAAAACGATGTTTAACAAATTGTGGAATAGATGGATTATATTGACCTGAAACCATTGGTGGTTGCATGTATGAACCTTGTGGTACCGGTGGATAAGGTGTAGTTGTTGATGGAGAAATGGATGAATCAGCTATTGGAGCTGATGGATAAACATTTGAACAGGAATTAGTTGGAGCTGATGGATAAATGTTTGAACCGGAAATAACTGGAGCTGATGGTATTGGAGTTGATGTTGAAGATGAATTAAATGGCTTAGAAGGCTGTCCTTCTAATAAAGAAACATTTCCAGCATTAGATGGACTTTGTAAATAACTTGAATTATCATTTTGTTGTTGAAGAGGTTGACTAGGTTGACTAGGGTATTGTTGTAATAATTGTTGAGGAAGTACAGAATTATAACTTGGAGCAGGAGTTGTGGAATGAAGTGGTTTTTCATTCATTTGTGATTGTTGTTGATTTATATTTAAACTGTTTGAAATGTAAAAAGATGAATTAGGTTGTACATTTTCTCCAGGTGTTTCCAAATTATCTACAAATGATTGAAAACTAACAGCTTCTTCGTATGTTGGTAAATTTAATTGATCTTCATTCTTCATCTTATTATTTTTGACTTCAGCTAAATGTTCATTTTCTTTTTCATTATTAACTTGGTTTGGGGTACTAGCACCGGCAATAGCTGGATTAGTAATTTGGTCATCTGTTTTATTTTCCATAGTGTCATTAACCTTATTATTCATGATACTGTTATCTTCACTTGACATTTTGATTTTATTATACTATTACTGTAAAAAAAAAAAAGTTTGGATAGATAATTTTCTTATTTTTTCAAGAAATTTTGTTTTTTTTTCTGCATTAAAATTAATATGTAATATATTCAATTGATAATTGATTATACATTATAAATTTTTACGTTAATATTGTAAATATATTATAAAGAAAACAAGTGTATTGACATTCACAATTAAATAAAACATTTAACATAATTTTTATTTACCTTTGGATAATATTTTTAAATTATTCTTGTTAAATTTACTATATTCTGTTATCACAAATATTAGCAAATTGATATAGATATATGTAATTGATATAAATAATAAAAAATTTAAAATATATTTTTAATATGATATGATATTATTGTATATTTTTTTTTTCAAAGATTTAAATAATTTTGGCTTAAATAAAGGTCTTTTTATATCTTTTTCAATAATTTAATCATTTAATTCATTCATTCATTTATCTATTTATTTATCTATTTATTTATCTATTTATTTATTTATTTATTTATAACAATAATAACAGCCATATTATATATATTATATACTATTATATACTTTAAAATTAATTTATAATAAAAATCTAAATTTATATTAATTATTAATTTTTGATTTTTGTGATTAAAAAAAAATTTCTTTTGAATATTCTTTTTTCGATTTTAACAATAATAATTAGAAGAAGAAAAAGAATGATAATAATTAAAATTACTATTATTCAGTTTAAAATACTAGAATAATATTTAAATTATATATTTACAAAGGGAGGAGTTTCATTATTATTTAAAAAAAAAGAAAGAATAATTAATTTATTATATTTATTTAAGATTAATTATAATGTTTTTTTATATTTTCATAAAAGGTTAACTTTAAAAGTGTATTAACATATCCAAATATTATATACACTTTTTATCAAATTCATTATTAATTGATAAATAATAATAAGTAATAATAAGTAATAATCTTAAAAAAGTAGTAATAAATTATAACAAGGAAAAAAAAAGAAAAAGAAAAAATCCTATATCTTTAAATTGTAACTAATATCAAAAATTGTTAAAAAGTATTTTTAAAATAATATGATGTATATTATAAAAATAAAGAAATAACTAGTTATCTAAATGTTGAATAAAAGAAAAGAAATTTTATATATAAACAATTTATTTAAATGAACGTAGTTTTAATTAACAATTAATGATAACATTTTCATTATAATGAACCTTCAGTATATATGTCTATATTTACAATATTATATAATTAACCTTACTATGAATCACATAAATAGATTTATTATTGCAATAAATGATATAAAAAAATAAGCATTATATTATTATACTTATTTTCAGTGTAATTTTTCTTTCGGATTAAAATGTTGACATTTAACACTGTTTTTTTATAATTCATGATGATTTCTTTTCAAGGGTTTTATATAGTTTTCATTTTTCCTCATGCTACAAACATCATCCTTTTACCATTTTCTATATTGTATCGTACATACATTCTTATAATTAGTGAATAATGTATTAGAAATATATTTATAAAGAAAATATACACATGTGTAACCTTAAATAAGCTTGAGTAACGGTAGTTATTGTTTATAAAAAAGTAAAATTATTTCAAGGGTTCTTAATTATGGTTTTTTTTTTTTTTGAAAGCTAAATAAAAACTAAAGGTATAATTAAGATATTAGAAACTGATTTCTATATTAATCCTAGTTCGAAAATAAAAATAATAGACATGATAATAATTAATATTTTAAATTTTAACCTATTTGTTTAACCAGAATTTTGTGTTGTATTTTGTAGGCTACTAATAATTTTTCTATACTAATTTCTTTCCTATTACTATAGTATAATATATAGAAATAACTGAAAAGAATATAATTATATATTATTATGATTGGATCTTATTATATGGAATAATATACAGCCACATATATAATATTATATATAATATTAATAGAATTAATAGATTTTAAATTTATTTTATTTTATTCTAATATATGTATAAAACATTTAAATACAATAACATAATGTATTAAAATGTAAATTAATTATAGGTAAATGTAGTACATATTTAATATAAATAATACATTATTATATATATTATTATATATATATTAAATATATATAAATATATTTAAACTACATCATCATTAATATCCATGTTTTTTAACTAATGGTATATACAAGTATATTTATTAAGTTTCATATATTATCTTTATATATAAATGGAATTAAAATATAAATATATTATTTATTATATATTCATATTATATTATTCCTTATAGTCAATGGTAATAATATATTACATAAATGAAAATCAATAGAATAAAAAAATGTTTTTTTTTTTTTATGTATAATAAATTATTGTATAATAAAAAATAGATAATATAAATAAATAAATAAAATTATGAAAATAATAATACTAATTATAATTTAATAATTATAGTTTTAATATTTTTTTTTTATTTTTATTTTAATATAGTTATAAAAAATAAATAACAAAATCAAAATAAAAAAGTGATTTTATATAATAAAAAATCTTAAATTTCTTTATTTATAGACAGGATATTTATTATATACTCATAGAATCTTTACAGTTTACAACACTATTAAACAATATAGATTTCTTTTTTTTTATTTTAATTTTTAATATATATTTAATATTTAATAATGGGTAAGTGGATTAAAGAAAATAGGAATTATATTAAATCAATCAATATAATGTAAATAAATATTAACGAAAAGTGAAATAATAACAACAGTATAGAACAAAACAAAACAAAACAAAAAAATAAACAACCTTTATATTTTCTTTAGGAAGAGTATAAAAACATTATTGGAAATCAAAAAGTATAAACAACTTTTTAAATAAATAAAATGTAAACAAAAATTTTAAATTATATTAATTGGAAGAATAAGCAATAATATTTTTTTTTTTTTCGATGTAATAAGGAAGGAACATAAATGTTTTTGATAAATAATAAATAAAAATATTTTAAAGTGGGCCAAAGTATAATATGTAAAATATTACTCTTTTTTTTTTAAATAATAAAAACAGTATAGAACAAAAGTAAAAAGAATAATAAATAAACAAAAATAAGTAACAATAAAATAATCAATAAGGTAATAACATTTAGAATAAAATTACTTTATCATATGAAATTCGGTTATAAGAAAATTATATCAGATATTTTTAAATAACAATTTATATATAAATATCATTATATCATTGTCAGCATTTAATTTACTTTCAAACTCAATAATAAAAGATGAATATTTTATTTGATTTTTATATTACATTATATTGAATGGATTATATGATTCTTATTTTTTTTTTACTTTATAAAAAAGAAACTACTTAATAATAAAATATTTATTTTTAATAATACTATAATACTAATAATCGAAATTTTAATATCAAATCTAAAATCCTTATTAAAAATGTAATAAAAAATTGTCAACCATATATTTTGTTTATAATAAATAATAAACAGAAAATCCAGTCGTAAGTATCAAATAAAAAAAAAACTTTTTTTTTTAATAATATAATATTACATATAACCTAATAACAATAATAATGATAACAATAGTAATAATAAAAGAAATCTCATATTTTTTTAAAAAATATAAAGAATATCAAGTTAAATAAAAAAAGATAAAAAAATTATAATATATAAAGTAAAAACATCGATTTAATAATAATTAAATTTAAATAAAAATTTAAAACAAACAAACAAACAAAATTAATATACACTTTATACATTCTTTAATAACAAAAAAAATAACAAAAATATTTAAACATTTTTATAAAGGTTGATCAAGGTATAATAAAAAGACAACTTAAAGGTTTTGTTGGTTTCTCAAATTTACCAAGACAAGTTCACAACAAGTCTATTAAGAAAGGTTTCCAATTTACTGTTATGGTAGTTGGTATGAATCAATACTTTTATAATGAATAAAATTAATGTTAATGATATTACTAGTTGAAAGTTACTTATGAATAAATAATTATTTTAAAAATATAGGTGAATCTGGTTTAGGTAAATCTACTTTAATCAATACTCTATTCAATACTTCTATCTTCCCAAACAAAGAAGTAAAAGAACTTACCACTGAAACTCCAAAGACTGTTGATATCCAAACTATTACTGCCGGTAATTTTTTTTTTCATTAAATTACTATCATTGTCATTAATTGTAAAATATATTAAATAGTAATGTTATAATTTATATTCATTAATCATGGAAATAAAATACAGATATCGAAGAAAATGGTGTTAAGTTAAAGTTAACCATTATTGATACTCCAGGTTTTGGTGATTACGTTAACAATGAAAATAGTTGGCAACCAATTTTAGAAAATATTGAAGCTCGTTTTGATGCTTACCTTGAACAAGAAAACCGTGTTAACAGAAAGAGACTTATTGATACTCGTGTTCATGCTTGTATCTACTTTATTCCACCAACTGGTCACTGGTAAATTTTAATTATAATATAAATTTTGTTCTAGTTTTTAAAATTTTATTAAAGAATTGAATTTAATATAAATTTTTTTTATGAAAATACAGTTTAAGACCAATTGATATTGAATTCATGTCTAGATTACATCATCGTGTTAACCTTATTCCAGTCATTGCTAAATCTGATATTTTAAGTGATGAAGAAATTAAGGATTTCAAGGCTAGAGTATGCATCATTTATATATTAAGGAAATATATATAAATTTTTCGAATTAATGTTAATTTTAAAAATTGGTAAAAAATAAATAGATCTTAGAAGATATTGCTTACCATAACATTCAAATTTACCAACCACCAATTTATGATAATGATGATGCTGAAACTATCCAAGAAAACAAAGAAATTATTGTAAGTATAAATTAACATTATTGCGTTAATAATAGAAAAATATTAAATAAAAACTTTTTACAGATTTTTTTGGATAAGATAGATAACAAAATGATCATAAAATTATATGAATTGAAACTAAATAACTATCTTTTTTTTTTAATAAAAATTTAAATATATATAGTTATCTATGCCATTCTGTGTTGTCGGTAGTGACAAGCCATTCAAGGTTGGTAACAAGAACGTTCGTGGTAGAAAGTACCCATGGGGTATTATTGAAGTTGATAACCCAGATCACTGTGATTTCGTTAAGCTTCGTCAAATGCTTATTAGGTAGAATTATTATAGTAATAAACTGTTAATAAATTTTTTTATAGGTATTTAAAGTATTAACAATTAATTGTACATTCATTTTTAATTAATAAAGAACTCATATGGAAGAATTAAAGGAATACACCAACGAAGTATTATATGAAAAATACCGTTCTCAAAAGTTAATTTCATCTGAAGTTGCTGATTCTTCTGATGCCTTAAAGTAATTTAATGATACTTTTTTTTTTTTTCTAATAAAATTATTCTCATTAATGCAATAATAATAATAATAATAATATAATTTTAATCAATTTTAATTAATATTATTACAGTCCATTATCTCAACTTGATGAAGAAAGAAAGAAGCATGAATTAAAGATGAAGAAGATGGAAGCTGAAATGAAGGCAGTCTTCGACCAAAAGGTTCATGAAAAGGAAACAAAGTTAAAGCAATCTGAAGATGATGTAAGCTTTTTTATAGATAAAAATAAAATATGAAATGTTATAATACATTTTTAATTAATATACAATTCTTTTATTAATAAATAATATAATACAAATAGTTATTAACAAAATACAAGGAAATGAAGGAAAAATTAGAATTAGATAGAATTAACTTACAAGAAAGAAGACGTCAAGCTGAAAGAGGTGGAAGACCAGGTACACCAGAAAAGAAGGGAAGAAAATTCTTCAAGTAAATTCCAAAGAATTCAATCAATTGCGAGAATTTTAATATGACAACAATTCAATAAAACATAAATAAAAGAATACAGAATATAAGATAGAAATAAAAATATTAAAAAAAAAAACGAACTAAAGTAAATTAAATATATATAAAAAATGCACCTAAGCAAAATTATTAATAGAATTTAATTTTTAAAGACAATTCCTCGAAAACAAAACAAAATAAAAAAAGGCAAAAAAAAAAAAAAAAAACAAAAACAAAAAAAAAAAAAAAAAAAAAAAGAAAAAAGAAATACGAATAACAAATTAATTTATGTTTTTATTATATAGATCGTATAAAATATTGTAAAAAAAAAAAGAAAGGCAATGAAGAGAAAATTAATATTTTAATAATATAAAAATTTTAAATATTTAATATCTTTTTATTGTTATAAGCAATCCATTTTTTTTATTATTATTATAAACATAAATTAACAATTAACAATGAAAATACTAACAAACTAACAAAATATCAAATCTAAAAAAAAAACTAAAAATCAATTTTTTTTTTTTCAAAGTCATATAAATTTATAAATATATGAAGTATTAACAAATATTAAAATTTTATGATTTCAATTCTAAAAGTATTTATATTTATATATATAATATATATTTTTTTTAATTTTTTTTTTAAAAAATAACCAAATTAAAAAAAATAAAAGTAAATAAATGAAAATTAAAAAAAAAAAAAAAAAAAAAAACTAGAGAGGGTTTTATTAAATTTTATTATTATATTTTATAATAATAGTAAATGAAACCATTTTGTTGAAAACCCACCTTTTAAAAAAAAATCTTTAAAGTGATGAATTCTTTAATTTTATTTTTATTATTATGTAAATGTTTTTTTTTTTTTTTTAATTTTTTGTATTTATGTGTTTCATCCATTTTAATTTAATTTTAAATACATAATTAATATTAAATATTCATTTTAATTAATGTAAAAGTTTAAATATTATTAAATTTAACTTTTTTATTAAAGGTTATTTTTTTTTTTATCATTTTATTTTTTATTTTTTATTTTGGAATATTTTTTCTTTTTAAAAAATTTTATAAGAAAAAAAGAAAATAAATTCAATTAAATAAAAATGTCAGCTAATGATTTTGTTTCATTTTTAAACAAGTGCCCCTCTCCATATCACGTTGTAGATCAAGCAAGAACTATTCTTCTTAATGAAGGTTACCAAGAACTCAATGAAAGAGTTAAATGGGATTTAAAAAGAAATTCAAAATACTTTTTAACTAGAAATAAATCTTCTATTTTATCTTTTGCAATTGGTGGAAAATACGTTCCAGGAAATCCATTTGTCATTATTGGTACTCACTGTGATAGTCCAGCTTTAAAAGTAAGACCAATTTCAAAGAAAGAAAAGGAAGGAATTCTTCAAGTAAGTATATTAATAGTATATATAATAAATAAAAAATAAAAATAAAATCAGATAGAAATTTAGAAATTAGAAATTTCAAAATTAAATGTATTTTTTTTTTTTTTTTTTCATTTTTTTAATTTTAATTTTAATTTTAATTTTATTACCATTTTTTTTTTTTTTTTTTTTTATATATTTGTATAAATGAATAATAAATATATTAAAAATATAATTTATAATTATTATCTTTAAAGGTTGGCGTTTCTCTTTATGGTGGTGGTTTATGGTATTTATATTATATATAAATAATTTTAAATGTTTAAAGAAAATATCATTTTAATTAAACTTTTTTTTTTTTTTTAAAGGAATACCTGGTTTGATCGCGATTTATCTTTAGCTGGAAGATGTATTGTTGAAGAAAATGGCAAATACAGACAACGCTTAGTTAAAATTGAAAAACCAATTTTAAGAATTCCATCATTAGCTATTCACCTTGAATCAAATAGAGATAGTTTCCAATTTAATAAAGAAAATCATTTAATGCCAATTTTTGCTCAAAGAGTGTAAATATTACCTATTTAAATTTTTATTTAGTTAAATAATAAAATATTATTATTAATTTATTTATTTATTTTTTTTTTTAAAAAAAAATAACAATAACCAATTCAATTGATGATAGATTAAATGGTGAAAAAGTTGAAAATAATAAAACTGAAAATCATCATCCAGAAATGATGGAACTTCTTGCTAAAGAATTAAATACTGAAGGTATAATAATATTAATTATAATTAATTTATATTATTCATATAAATAATAAATAATATTGAAACAAAATATTAAATATTATTGCATATTTAATATTATAGTTAATAAAATCAAGGACTTTGATTTGGTTTTATATGATACCAATAAGGGTACTCTTGGTGGTCTTAACGATGAATTTATCTGTAAATAGATATATATATATATTTCATTTAATTCAATTAATTTTTTTTATTTATTAAATATAGATGTAATTACTTAATTTTTTTTTATTATAAAGTTTCAGGAAGATTAGATAATCAATTAATGGCTTACACTGGTTTACAAGTAATATTTAAAATAATAATAATAATAATAAAATATATATATATTTTAAATGAACATTCCACAATAATAATAATAATAATAATAATAATAATAATAATAATAATAATAATAATAATAATAATAATAATAATAATAATAATAATAATAATAATAATAATAATAATAATAATAATAATAATAATAATAATAATAATAATAATAATAATATAATAATAATAATAATAATAATAATAATAATAATAATAATAATAATAATAATAATAATAATAATAATAATAATAATAATAATAATAATAATAATAAAGCTGTTAAGAATGAGATGGTAAACAATATTAATGATAAATAAAATAATTTATTGTGGAATATTTTTAGGGTTTTATTAATGCCAATAAGGATATAACTTCATTAACTGAATCATCTGACTGTAGAGTTTATGTTTCATTTGATCATGAAGAAATTGGAAGTACATCCGATAGAGGTGCTGATTCAGTATTCTTAGGAACTATCTTAGAAAGAATTATGAAAATGGAAATTTCTCAAACTGTTTCTCCAGTAAATTTCTTATTTTATAGTAATCAATTAGTTAAATAATTCGTTTAATTGATGTATATATACATATTAATTTACTTTCATAATTTTAAAGACCGCATACCAAGAAGCTATTAGAAAGAGTTTCCTTTGTAGTGCTGTATATATTAATATATAATGTTATAATGTTATTTATATATATTAAAATTGTAATTATTAATTTTTATTCATTATCATGTAATATATTTATAATTTATTAAAATATAAACAAATAGGATGTTGCTGTAAGTATTAAACAATACTGTTTTTTTTTTTTTTTTTTTTTTTTTTTTTTTTTTTTTTTAAATTAAATATATGCTTACTCGATTTTGAAATCATTATTTTATATAATTTAATATTTAATTTGATAGCATGCTGTCCATCCAAATTATCCAGAAAAACATGAAGCTAGTCATAAACCAAAATTAAATGAAGGAATGGTTATTAAAACTAATTTCAATCAAGTAAGTCATTGATACATGCATATAATATAAAGTATCAAAAAAAAAAATATATATATTAAATACCATATTTTAATAAATGAACAAAATAAAACTTATGTAAATAAATAACATCAGAGATACGCTACTACTGATCTTACTGCTTTATTATTAAAGACTATTGCAGAAAAGAATAATCTTCCATATCAAGTAAGATAATCATTATTATATTTTCTTATTTTATAAAATAAATGAAAATATTAAGGAATAATTGTATTTTTTTTTTTTTCAACAAATTATTAAAATTAGGAATTTGTTGTTAGAAATGACAGGTAAATACTTTATATACTTTATTATAATTTCTTTTTAAATTATCGAATTTTTGTATTTACATATTTTCATAACCTTTAAATCTACAAAATAATCATCATTAATAATATAGCCCATGTGGATCTACCATTGGTCCTCTTTTATCTTCCAAGCTCGGTATTAGAACTATTGGTAATATATATTAATATTGATACCCTAATAATAATATTATTATTATATTAAGTGATATTAAAACTATATATAAAAATCTTGTTATATTAATATAAACATCTATTCTGTATATGTTAGATGTTGGTTGCGCTCAACTTTCTATGCATAGTATTCGTGAAACTAGTGGTACTAAGGATGTTGAATCTTCAATTGAATTATTCAAACATTATCTTCAAGAATTTTCAGAACTTGATGAAAAGTTTGAAATTGATTACGAATAAATATATTAACAACATTTCATGAGATTGAATTAATTGTAATAAAATCCATGATAATTATAATAATATTTGGTATAAATCTAAATGATGTCAAATATATTTAATAATATTATAATATTTACAAAAATGCTGTAAAAATAGCTCCATCCAAAATAAAAATATAATGCGCAAACATTAAATAATTAAAAAAAAAAAAAAAAATAAATAAATAAAATGAAATAAAAGATAATAAAGTAAAATTAATTCAAATATAAAAATAATTAAATTATAATGATAATAATTTTTTTGGTATTGATATAGATTTTTATTATTATGAATTAATTAATATTAAAATTTTATTAATTATATATAAATATTTAAGGAATGAATATATATATATATATATTTAAATTAATATTGAATAAGAAAAAAAGTATCTATAATTCTATACAAATATCATGAAATTTCAAAATTTTGCATATTATTTCAATTTTCCTCATCATTTCCGTTAGTAAAACCAATATTAAATGGGTTTTGTGACAGAGTTAATGAACTGTTCTTTTTTAATGAAAAGTCATCATTATTTATTCCGTAGATATACTAAAAATATTATATAATAATAAAATTATATATAAATAAAAATGTTTGGTATTTTTATTATATAATATTAAAAACGTAATTAAAAAAAAAAATTTTTTTTGTTCTTACATCATCATTAACATCAAAACTATTAATTCCTTCAATATTTTTTTGTGGTTGATTTAGAGAAATACGAGCTATTGTTTTTTTTTAAATAGGAAATTATTATATATTTTAGTCATTATTTATTTCAATAGATACATCTACACATACGTATATATATATTTTAGATTTACTTAAAATAATACTATAGTATATAAATAAACTTACATTTTTGAATATAGGCATTCCATACTAGAATATTTAAATAAATAATAAAAAAAAAAGGTAAATAAATATTTTTTTTTTTTTTAAATTTTTTTAATTTTATATAGGATAAAATACCTCTTATTGTTCCATCCCATGATGCTGAAATATACTTAATATAATTGAAACATTTTTATTTTATTTTCAAAAAATGTTTATTTAATATTTTATTTTCAAAAAAAAAAAAAAAAAAAAAAAAAAAAAAAAAGGAATTATAATAAGAAATGAATATGTAAAAAAAAAAACACATACTTGATTTCTAGTTGGAATATGAATTATAGATTTAACTTCATCTTGATGACCACAATGCTTTTGAACATTTTCATACCCCTTTGCAGGATCATAAATTCTTATAATATGATCATTTGCCCCTGAAATAATACATCCATTAACAACATCCATACAAAGGGTTGTAACAATACCAATATTATTTATAACTTTTAAACAAGGAATACCAGTTTCAGGCTAAATGTTATAGAATTTCATTTAATTATTATTAATTAAGAATAATAATTTAAAATTTAGTTAATATATTTATATTATAGTTTTTTTTTTAAAATAAATTTTACCCATATTCTGATTGTTCTATCATCCGATCCAGAAACCCATATTTTATAGGTATTATTCCATTTAATCTTATTATATAGAGAAGAAAATTAAATAATATTTTTAATTAATATCCTATAATATTAATAAAAAACAAAAATAGAATATTTATATATATATGTGTAATGTTTTTTTTTATAATACTTACTTGACGAACTTCTTCTTCATGTCCTTGCATTACTGCTTGAAGTGGCATTTCATCTCCTTTTGGTGAAAATTTTCTAAGATAGATCATTCTATCAGCTGAGGCATAAGCATATTCTTTTCTATTTGGATTATAATCAATATCAGTAATAATGTCATCTGCAGCTAATTCTTCTTTATCTTTTGGTTGTCCAGCAATTCTTAAAACATCTTGGAATTTTCCTGTAGATAAATTCCAGACACATATTCTTCTATCAAATCCAGAACTTATCTAAATTATTATTATATTATTATAATAATAATAATAATAATAATAATAATAATAATAATAATAATAATAATAATAATAATAATAATATAAATGTATATATAATATTTAAAATAATTGGAATATATATTAATGTTGTATAAAAATTAATAATACATATATTTATTTAAAGAAAAAAAAAAATAAAGAATTATATTAATATATATATGCCTATGTTTATTTACAAGCCAATAGGTATTATCTAAACAAAATGAAACTAATCCTGATATACTTGATTTATGTCTTTCAAAAACATATTTAATTGAGAGACCAGATACTCTATTTGTAACACTATCACTGTTACCTGTATCTGATACATTTGGAATTGTTGCCAAGGTACCATTTTTTGATTTATCCTTTTCAGGTATTGGGATTTTTAATACTTCATCATTATAACCCCAAACAACTTTTTTTTTTTTTTTTTTTTTTTTTTTTTACAATTATTAATATAATTATTTATGTATTAATATTTTTATATAATTTTAATAATAGATATAAATTAATATTTTTTAAAAAATATTTAAAAAGGTTAAAAAAAAAATTTATATATTTTACTAATTCTGGAATCTTCATATCCTGATATCAAATAATCAAAATTTTCTTCATAGATAAGTTTTAAACAACTTGGCTTTATTTTAAGTTGCTTTTTTTTATTACTTTTATTTGTTGGTTCATCTACCAAATTTTTATTTAATTCCATATCACCAATATCCAAAGGTAACATCATCATTTCCAAATTATTTAATGATTTACTTCCAGAATAGTTTGAACTAGGCATTGTGTTCATTATTTGTGAATATCTTCTTCGAATACTTTTGAGTTTAGGTTTTTCTAGTTTTTTTCTTTTATCCTCTTTATTTGATGTCTTTATATTTTCTATATCTTTTAAGAAACAAACAGTATCATGACTTTTATTGAAATATGTAAAAGTATAGAAATTATATAAATTTATTATTATTATAATAAAAATAAATTATTCATTTTTCTTTTATATCATATTATGAGATAAAAAAATAAAAAAAAAAATCACATATATATATCTTTTTGTAATATAAAAGAAATACCTATACATAAAGGAATTTAATTGAAGCCTTTCCCACCTTTGAATTTCGCTATATGCTCCACCACTAAAAATTAATAATGGTTCTTTTTCAGCTTTTATTATTATTATTATATTAATAATAATAAATTAATATTAATACTCTAAAATTATTAATTTCAATATTTATACAAAATTTAACCTACTGAATGTTAAAGTTTCAATAATATCACTATGTCCCTTTAAAGTAGATGAACTTGCTGCTGGATTATATTTCCATATTATAATTGATCGATTATTTGTTGTACCAAATATCTGATTTCCTTCTGGTACATAAAATAATTTTTTTATATGTCCTATAAATGGTGGAAGAGAAGTAGTAACAAAATCTGATACCTATATGAACCATTATTTTATTTAATTATTATATATATAAACGAAATATAGATTCAATGTAATATTGTTATTTTTTTTTTTTTTTACATTAATTCCCCCTTTTGGATCCCATATAATTGGTGTAGGTGAATTTGCTGAAAGCCATAATGTTTGTGTTGGTGGTACGTGACATACGGAGGTAATTGTATTACTTTTAATAAAAAATATATTAATATTTTTTTTTTTTTTAAATATTATCAAAAGATATATAATAGCATAAATAAATAAAAATGGAAAAGATATAATACTTAAAACCATCAAAATTTTGAAGCAAATTTCCATCAAGTGACCATAATTTAACTGTTCTATCAAATGAACCTGTAATAATCCTATTATATCAGTATTATTATTATATATATATTATGGTTTTAATTAATAAAATATACTTGCATATTGCATATATATATATTTCTTTAATTTTTTATTAATATTTTTCTTTAAATAATATGAATTAATAATATTATAAGAGAAAATATATTTAACGTATATTACCAACTGTTATCAGAGTTTTTACCATAGATCATACAGGAAATAGCAGCTTCATGTGCATTATGTACTGTATGAATAACTTTTAGTTTTATTTTTCCATGATGTGGTGTATCATATATAACAATTTTTCTATCATATCTTTTTTTTTTATAAAATTTGAATTTTATAAGAATTTTTCCTTTTTTTTTTTTTTCTTATATGTAATTATATTATTATTTAATGTATTTATATATATATTTTAAGTATTTACCCAGCAGAATAAAATCTTCCTTCACATGTTATAATACAACTTACTATATCTGTATGTTCACAACAACTAATAGCTTTTCTTTCAATTACTTCTGTATTATGTCCTTCTTCTGGACTATAAACATGGAATGCTCTAACACGTCCTTTATATCCACATAATAATTGTTGTCTTCGACTATTGTATTCAAGACAGTATATTGGTTCCCTTGTCTTTAAATGATATAATTTTTTTTAAATAATTTTTATTTAAATTTTTTTTAGTTTTTTCTTTTTTTCTTTCATTATTAGAAGTTTTTTAAAAAAAAAATGTTGTAAATTACACTTATTTTTTGCATTGGTTTATTTGTTGGTCCCCAGACAATAATTTGACCATCTATGGATACTGAGAATAATACTTTTAATTCTCTACTGTATAAATAAAATATTATTTTATCCAATTTTAATAATTTGAAAAAAACCATTTATTATAATTGAGTTCAAATATTAATATAGGTTTACCAGTATAACAATTGAGTTACAAAACCACTATGTTCATTAAAGTTATATAGTAATTTCCCAGAATCTAGTTCCCATATTCTTATTGATCCATCTAATAAAATATATTAATTATATTTTAAGTTAATGGAGTGACATCATGTTTCTTAATTATATTAATTTTAAATGGTTTCTCTTTTCATTATTAATGAAATTATTTTAAAATACCTTCTGCTCCTGTATATATTTCTCTTCTAAATGGGTTGAATTCAATTGCTGTAATTGGTGTTAAATGTGCTTCATTAATACTAATACGATATTCCATAGCCATTTTTAATTACTTTATATTTAATAATATTTATAAGTTTTCTAAATCTATTATATATATATTTATTATTATAGTTTTTTTTTTCTTTGTAAAGTATTACATGCAGCAAACTTCAATCCTATAAACTATAAAATAAAAAAAACAAAAACAAAAAAAAAAAAACATTTTTTTTTCAATTTAATTAAAATTAATTAAAATATAATTTTTAATTTATATTTTTTAAACTTTAAAATATAAAATTTTTTTAAATCTTTATGTAAACAAAATGTATACGAATGTAGGAACTATTTCATTCATAAGATTCATAAACGCATTAATTTTCTTTAAAGAAAAACTTGGTTGTAGTAATTTTTAAAATAATTATAAAATGTTATGCAGAAGTAATAAATGTGTAATATATATTTTACTAATATGGTTGAATGCTTATGATAATACAAACAAACATTTAATAATAAATAATCATATATTTTATACTCTTTTTTATTTTTTTTTTAAAAGATACATTATAATTTTATGATTAAATAAATAAATAAATAAATAAATAAATAAATAAATAAATAAATAAATAAATAAATAAATAAATAAATAGTTGTGGGGTGAATGTTTTTGGTAAAGAAATTAATATCTAAATATTATGTTTGATTGGATAATTAATAATAAAATAATAAAATAATTATTAGTTTAACAAAAAAACTAAAATGTAAAAGTAAATGGAAGAAACAAAAGAAACAAAGATATATTAACAAACAAGAAAAAAAATAATAAAAAATACTTTGTATATTAGTAACACTATTTAAAAATAAAAGAAAAAAAGTTAAAAATACGAGTATTTAATTGAAAAGATGATTAGAAATATTCCTGTTCAATTTTGTTATCCATTATTAAATCATATATCTCAAAGAACATTATGTTCAGCGGTAAATAAGTTTTTTATTAATCAATTGAAACAAAATATTATTAATGGTCAGGAAATAACGAAAAGTAAAGCTATGAAATTAGTTAATAGTGATCTTGAAGAGTTATGTAAAGCGGCAAATGAAATAAGACAAAAGTTTTGTGGAAATGAATTTGAAATTTGTACAATTATAAATGCTAAAAGTGGAAAATGTTCTGAAAATTGTAAATTTTGTGCCCAATCTTCACACTATAAAGTGGCTGTTAATAAATATCCACTCGTAGATAGTGAAGCTATGCTCTCTGCAGCCAAAAAAGATGATTCCAGAGGTGTTCAAAGATTTGCACCTGTCACTTCAGGTCGTAGACTTGGAAAGTTTGAAGTGGGAAAACTTTGCCAAGCTATGAAGAAAATAAAAGAAAATACAAATTTAAAGATATGTGCTTCCTGCGGCCTTTTAAATTCAAGTGATTTTAAGAAATTAAAAGCTGCAGGCTTAACTCGTTATCACAATAACATGGAAAGTTCAAGAAACTTTTTCAAAAAGGTATGTTCAACGCATACTACAGAAGATAAAATTAAAACGGTTGAGTATGCTAAGGAACAAGGGTTAGAAGTTTGCTCTGGTGGTATTATGGGACTCGGTGAGTCTTGGGAAGATCGTATTGATATGGCTTTCATGATTCATGAGTTAGGAGTAGTATCTATTCCTATTAATATGCTTAATCCAATTCCAGGAACACCATTTGAGAATAATAAGGTACTTAGTGTAGAAGAAATGCGAAGAATCTGTGCTATTTATCGTTTTATAAATCCTAATGTCTTTATTAGATTAGCCGGTGGTCGTGGATTATTGAGTGATAAAGGACGTAGTTGCTTATTATCTGGAGCAAATGCTTTAATTTCAGGAGATATGTTAACAACATCAGGAATAACAATTGAGCGTGATATACAAATGATAAAAGAATTAGGTTATCACGTCACAAAATAATTCATATAGTATAAAAAAAAAAGTTATAAATCTTAGTAGTAACTGCAGTAAATAAAACATTAAACATTTTAAAATTCATTATGATTTTATATTATCATTATCATATCATATAGAATTCATAGATATACAAAAATACAATAAAAAGAAATATAGAATAGTATATTAATTATAATTATAAATAAAATATTATATGTAAATAATAAAAGTATAAACTTTTTTTAAAGTATTATTAGCTTTATAGTTTGTTAGAGGAAGTAAAAGAAATAAAGTTCCAGTTGATATATATTAATTTTTATCTTTTTAATAATAAATATAAACAATTTATTCTGCTCAATTTCACTCCATTCAACATTCAACGTTGTATTGAACATAATAATATTATAACTATATTGTAATAGCATTATTATACCTTTATAAATTAGTCAAAATCATAAAAAATAATTTAATGTATATATTTTATTTTTTATATAATGGAAATAGTTTTTTTAAAATAGAAATAGTAGTCGAAGGGAAATGAACGCTAATTCTTATCGCTTTTTATTTTTATAAAAACATAGATATTAAATTATATAATAAAAATTTGTATCTTTATTTCTATTTTTACAAAAAATTCATAATCTATTTTATTTTTATTTGTGCCTAATAGCTAAAGTGTTACATCAAAATAAGTACAAAAAAAGTAGTACAATTTATATTATTGTTTATTATCATTACTACTACTGCGGTTACTACTACGGCTAAGAACAATTTAAAAATTTAATTTATTACTTCTTTCTATATTAATCAATATCTTGTTCACTAATTAAATTTGAAATCATTTTAGCATATTCAAATTTATTGTTTCTTTCTAATTGCTTAATAATTCCGGTTCGTATTGCGTTAATTTCAAAGCCATGATTTTTTATATATTCTAAATTTTGTTGAGTAAGTGAATCTACCTCACATAAATATTGAATTATATTACTATAAATTTCACGGGAGTAATCATGAGTAAAACAATCACGATTGGCAATGACATCATAATATTTATATGGATTTTGAGTAAGGTAAACGTCTTCTTCTCGAATTTTATCTAAATTACAACACAATGTCATATTTATATCTGCTCCATTTTCCATTAATAAATCCGCAATTTTAAATTTATTTTGAGCCAATGAAAGAAATAAAGGTGTACCAATTGTGTTATTATTGTCTTTTACTGTATAATTAAGATTTTTATAGGGTGTTTTTTCAATTATAAAATTTATCATTTCTACTGAATCACTATTTTTTATTGTATATATTAATATATCAAAGCCATTACTAGAATAACTATGTAAAGAAACATTATATTTATTTATAAAATTTTCAAGTTCATTTATTTTTCCATTTTTAATTATTTCACATATCAATGTTTTCCCCTTATTCTCATAAAGCTCAGATTCATTTAATTGCCCATTATTTAATAATACGTCTAAATTACTTGTATCGACTGTCATTATTTTACAGTATTCTAATGGGAGGGGTTTTTTTTTTTTTTTTTTTTTTTATATAATATCTGTTTTTTTTTTTAAATATATATTATGTTTTATTTAGTTTATGTTCTAACAAATTTTAATTTTTATGGCTTTCATTTTTTGTAATATACAAATATTAATGTAAAACAAAAAAAAAAAAAATTAAATTTAAATATTAAATAAATTAAAATTTAAGTATTTCTTTATGTAAAAATTGAAATTTATTTATTTATTGTTGATATGAAAGAATTAAAAAGATGTCTAATAGTTATTAATAGATATTTTATATTAGAATAATAGTAACTTTTTTTTTTTGAATGTCATGTTTTATATTATTTACATTTTTTTTTAAAAAAAAATTCATAATTATTAATAGATTTTATGTCAGTTCATTTTCAAAATAATATATATATAATTAAAAAAGTTTTTAAAGATGAATGTTGTAATATTAAAATGAAAGAATGGATATATAGTAATAATAATAATAATTATAATAAAAACAATTGTATATAAAGAACAAAGTGAAAATATCATGTTAAACTTTCTTTTATAATAATAATAATTATAATAATAAAAGTTAAATTATTAAAAGAGCAAATTATTATTTTTTACTATAATAATATGGATTTTTTTTTTTTTTTGTAACAATTTTGATTTAATTTATACTTTTCTAAATTCTTTTAATACAGGATATATATTTTCAAAAGCTTGATAAATTTCTTCTCTTACCTAAAATAGATTTCAAATAGAAATTCAAAATTAGAATAATTTAAAATTAATTTATATATGTAGTATATGTGGTATTGCGTATTCTTACTTTTGCACCAGTTAATACGATTTTTCCAGAAACAAATATTAATAATACAATTTTTGGTTTAACCATACGGTAAATAAGACCAGGGAATAATTCAGGTTCATACTAAATTAAAAATTTAATTAAAAGTTTGTTAGAAATTAAGATACTTTTTATCATGAATGATTTTCATTATTATTGAAACGTACACTTGAAAAGTGTCCGTGGGAACAAGCTAAACCTTCTAATCTAATTGGGAATTTAACATCACAACTACCAACAATATTCTGTATTTTAAATTCATTAAATCTTGCTGGAAAACCTAATTTTTGAATAATTCTTGCATATTTTCTAGCAGCTAATTTTGATTGTTCTTCACTTTTAGCACCTGTTATTACCATTTTACCAGAAACGAAAATTAAAGCAGTAGTTTTTGGTTCTCTGATACGCATAATAACAGCAGCAAAACGCTTTTAATTTAAATATAATTTAAAGTTATAAAAGTATATATACGTATTATATATATATATATATTATTATTAATTATAATATTTTTTTTTAATAAAATATAGTTTACAAAAATAAAAATTATAATAGTTATTATTATTATTATTATTATTGTCAACAATAATAATAATAACAACAACAACAACAACAACAACATCATTATTATTATTGTATTTAGATATGAAAAGATATAAATTAATAGATATAAAAATATTTTATTATTTATCCATAAATCATCCTTTTTTTTTTTTTTATTTATTTATTTACATATTTTAAAATTTAAATGTAAATTTGAATTTCAAATTTAATATTTTTAATTTTTTTATTTATTTATTATTTATTTATATAAAAACAAAATTTTATACTTTTATATTTAATACTAACTTTTGGATTATATTCAGCGTTTCTTGCGTGAAGTGCAATAGTTTTTAAGTCAAGACGTGTTTCCAAATTTACAGTTGATACGATATTTCTATTATTGTTGTTGTAATATATATATATATTTTTTAATAATGAAATTATTAAATTTAAAAATATAGATTTTTAATTAGTAATTAGTATTATTTACTGTAAAGTTGGTCGTATTCCAGGTCCATCTTGTGAATCGTTAAAAGGTGTTGATGGTAATGGGGTTGAAACTATTGGAGTTGGTGGACCAAGTTTATTGCTATTACTTTCATTATATGGAGGAAGAGTATTTTCATATGTCATTTTTATATAACTGAAGGATACAATTAATATTATATATAATATAATTTATTATATTTTAATTTTTTATATAAATATATTATTTTCATACTTTTAGAGATGTTATACACAATTTTAAATACTTTGAGAAAAAGAAAAAAGATAATAAAACAAATTGAAGAAGAAAAAGAATTATTAATTATATTTATAATAATTATTTCTATTTTAATTTGGTTATTGAATTTTTTTTTTTTGGTAATCATCTAATTAATTAATTACCAGAAATAATTATTATTTAAAGTTTAAATAATAATAATAATAATAATATACTTTGTAATAAAGTGTATTTTTTCACAATACTAAATAGAGAGATAATAGATAGTGTATAATTAAAAAATATTTTTATAGTAAAATGACTAACTATTACTCTTATTATGACAATAATTATACGCTATAGTAAATATTTATATCTTAGAATAATAAATAATAGTTGAGCTTTTTATATTCCTTTTTTTTTTTTTTTTCTTCTGAAGCTATCTTTTTAAACTGTTTTAATTAAAAAATTTAATTAATACCATAAATAGAAAGAAATTGTAAAATCATATATTATAATATATAAAATTAATTATATTAATTAAAATTTTAATTAATATCTGCGTTACACAAATTAAACTTTATTTTAAAGAATAAATAAACAAAATAAAGAAATTTAAGAAATTTGAAAATCAATTAGAATATTTGTAGAAAAAAGATTTAGTGTTAAAAGGCGGTAACAATGAAATAAACTATTTTTTTTTTATAGTTTAGTAATGAATAACAGGTGAAACTTTAGAATCGTTATACTTTTTACATAGTTTAATATTAAATCTATTTATAAAATAAATATTATTATTTCTAATTAATGTCCTTTTTTTTTTTTTTTTTCTTAACATTTTTCCATAAAAAAATGTTACCAATTTAAAATAAGATTTGACTATTCATCAAATTTTGGATATGTGTCCAAATTTCTTTTTTTCTTTCTTTTTTTTTTTTGAAAATGATTCCATTAATAATTCTAATGACACATCAAAAATTTCTTATTATTTATAATTATTAAATATTATTGTATATGCTATAGTATAATCATACTTTTATATAATAGTGTTTTTAGTAAGAAGCACTAGACTATTTATGTATTTTTTTAATATGTAAAAAAAAAAACTATCTATATTTATTTATTAGTATGTATATGTATATTTTGATTTTTAAAATTAATATATACATTTTTATATTTTATATTATATATATACATTATATATTGTAATTTAGATGCTTTAATAAATCAAAAGTGTTTTTTTCTCCTTATTATTACTTATACTATTGACATATTATTAAGTACTTTTTTTTTATTATTATTATTATTTCCATTAATATTTGTAGTATGGTTAACATATACATATATCTTTAGATAAAAATTAATAACATCCATAAATTTTGGTAGTGTTTTTAGTTACCATTAGAACATATTTATGTTCTACCATAGAGCATAAAATATTTTATATTTTAATCTATCAATTTGATAAATATTCTTATTTTTAATTTTTATTATAAATATTTTTTTTTTATACTAATACTATATAGTATGACTCTTGTGTTTATAAATACCATTTCATACTTTATAACCATTTTCAGTACTAGATTTTCGAATTAGAGTATAGTTATTTATAACAAGTAATAAAAAAAATAGTATATAATAAATTAAACTTTATAATATATAATATTTTATTATTAATAATTAAGGAGATTATTCTTTAGCAATATTAAAATCATATCTATTTTTTTAAAGCAATATTCTATAAAATTAAAAAATATTATAAAGTACTAAATTTATAATATAAAGCTATTATTTATCATATTTTCATTTTTGTCTTAAAGTAAAGAATAATTTTTTGACCAAGAATTTTTTTAAACACATATATAAAAGCATCAAATATGTAGATCAATGTTAGTGATAAACAAATAAAATAATAATGACCGAGATCTACTTTTTATAATTATAATAATAGTAATAATAAAAAATGGCAAAAAAAATGAATTGTAATGGGATAAGTAATTAAATTCATTAATAACTATGTTTATAACCATTCAGTATATATAAAATATTGCGAAAAAGAATAAGGGATGAACTTTACAAAACATTTCTTTTAATACAAAAACAATGAATGCATGAATATATATATGATTATTTTTAATTCCAAAAATATAAAAAAGTTAATGTAATAATAAATAATAATCATAACTAATAAAAGTGTAGAATTAAGTATGAATAAAGAAAAATCTTTAGTAAAATGATACATTAAGTTATTAATATATTATTTATAATTATTTTTTTTGATGTGAATTTCCCACATTACCTTTTATTAAATAAATATATATATAATATAAACTTTTATTAATATTTTAGTTTAAAAAATAAAGTATTTAACAAAAGGTCACTCTGAATAAATAAATTGAGTTAGATCAATAAGCAATTTGGAAATATTAAAAATATTCTTTTTATTAATACTATTAATTCTGTTATTTTTATTTGATAATACTAGTTATGTGTTAATATATAATATATAATATATATATATTATTTTTTTATGCCTTGATAATATTTATTATTATAAATAATAAGGTATTTGATAATAAGAAAACACTTTTTAGAAATGTATATAAAAATATTAATAACTTATATAAATTATATTATTAATCATTTTATTTCATTGATACTTTGCAAAGTTTTTTTATATTATTTTAAATTGATTTACAACATTTCTTTTATTGCTTAAATGATATATTTTTGTTATTGATTTTTTTTCTTTTCATTAATTTTTAATGGCTTAATTTGACGAATTAACAAATAAAAAAGTTTTTGAAACATGAGACAAAACTATAATCCATAATGAATATTGATTATGTTTTTTTTATACACGATTCTTTCTTTATTTTACCAATAAAATTAAAAAGGAAAAAAAAAATACCATTTTTAACTAATAAACTAATTAAAAAAGTTATTTAAAATTTAAAATAGTATAAAAAGAAACATTTCATTTTATATATTCAAAATAATTTTTAAATATTAAGCCATTATTATTTCATTTCAACAATAATAAATGTATAATATTGTAAAACATAAGGATATACAATATTTTATTTATTTTTCTTTTTAAAATATTATGGTTAAAACCAAACAATTTCTTTTAGAAATTATTTTAATTATCATTTTTTTTAAAAAAAGTCATATTTAATAACAAAACTCTAAAAATGGGATTTTTAGTTAAAAGTATTTTTCGGTTAAAAAAAAAAAAGGTTTTCAGAATTGAGTTTTTTACACTAGTAATGATGTTATTATATAATAAAGTGAATGAATAATAATAATTAAATATAAAATATAATTGGTTAATGCTTGTATAAATGTAAATTATATATGTAATAGTTTAAAGTTTATTTACTTTTTTACTTCAATTAAATAGTTTGGTATAAAATTAAATTTACCAAAAAAAAAAAAAAAAGAAAATAGAAAAATAAAAGTATGAAGAATAAATTATAATAAAACATAATAAATGTAATAAAAATTACTAATTTAGTTATATTTGCAAATAACTAATGGCAAAGTCAACATTATAAAAATTAAAGATTAAGTTAAAAAAAAAAATAAAAAGAGAATTTTCGTTTATTAAAATAGAATTCATAATAAATATTTACTTATAAATTACATATTACTTTAAAAAAAAATATTTATTAAAACTTGTTTATACGAATAAAAAAAAAATTATCAATAGTATTGATTAATATTTTTTTAAAAATATTAATTGTTTATATATAAATATTATTGTATACCAAAATTCTTTATAATTTTTTTTTTTTTTTTTTTATTTTTTTTTTTTTTTTTTAACTTCCGAGTGCATTTCTCCCATCGATCAGAGTTAGCTCCAATGGTGGTTCTTAGAGAAACGTTGGCTCATTCCTATTGCTAGGTGGTTGTGACCCTCCTGGTCTGTCATACTGTTTCTTCAGCTTCGACGCTCACTTAATCCATGTACATTAGATGCATGTCGTTGTACGATATTTCACAACTACAATGCTAAGCCTCTTATAGTCAATTTGATCACGTGTCAACCGCCCCCTAATGTTTACACTTAAATTGATTAAGGAATATTATGTGTTTTTGGCATAGCCTAAGTCACCACTTATTAAGTTCTAATTTGGAATGTACCATGTACACTAGACCCTCTCAGGCCGGCTAGACGAGTGTTATTATCATAGTAGTAAATTAGAAAGTTCATTTATACTTACCTGAATATCATAACCCAACCCATGGCAAACCCAGTGGGAAAATCCACAGGCACTGACATCTGCGGGGTCGAACCAGAAGCCTTATGTATGCTAAGGAAACGCCTTAACAACCAGGATAAAAACTGGAACGACAAAATTCTTTATAAAGGAGTTATAAACAAACAGGTATATTGCTTTATGTATGTATATTAAAAAAAAAAAAATGGAAATGAGATTATATAGAGAAAAGAAAGTATGTATTTATTATGCATTAGAAAATAAAATTATTTTTTTTTTTTTTTTAAAAAAATAAAAAGAATACTTTTTTATAATTCTAAAAAAAAAAAAAGTTTAACATTAATTTTTACATAGTTTTTATTATTTTTTTATTTATTATTTATTTATTATATACATTTTTTTTTATTTATCTTATATTTAATTTTAAATATTTGTTTATTTAGTATTTATCCTAAATTTTTGGCTATTTTAACCAGATTTTTTAGCCAGAAGAAATTCGACCTGTTATTACTTTTGTTCATTCATTTTTTTACTATATATATATATTTTTTTTTTTTTTTTTTTTTTTTTAAAAAAAAAGATAATTTATATTATTATTATTATTCTTGTTATTACTTAGAAAATATTATTTTATAAATATTTATTTTTTTTATTTTTACTTTTATTTTATTATTCTTATTACTAATTTAAATTTTTTAATTTCTTTTACTAGTTAAAAGGTTTGTTTTTTGTTTGAGTTTTTAGGATATGATTTTAAGGAATAATGGAATTAATGAAAGAAAAGGAAGAAGAAAAAAAATATTAAAATGGATGAAAGAAAAAATGGGTAAAAAAAAAAAAAGAGTATTAAAAAAACTAAAACAATAATTAAAAAAAAAAAAAAAAAAGATGTAAAAAAAAAAAAAAAGCTTTTAATATATAGATCATTTTTTTTTTTTTTTATTCTTATTCCTTAAAAATATCTTTGATATAAATAAATAATACTTCGGTTTAAAAACGAATTATTATTCATATCCCTATAAAATATTATTTAGTATTATTATTTTTTGGTTGTTATTATTATTTTTTTAAATAAATATATATATATTTATATTTATGAATAAAACATTTTAATATATAAATGTAAAAAAATTTTTTTTATTTTATATATTAAAATTTTAAATGAATTTTTATTATTTTTATTTTAATCTATTCTTTTATTTTTTTATTTTTATTTATTTTTATTTTTTTTTTTTAAAAAAATTTTATATCTATTCGTAATAGTCATATTCTGGTGGTATAAATGGCAATTTCCATGATCTGACTTCACTTCCAAATATAGAAACATTATTATCATTACCACATGCAAGAAGTAATTGATGAGGATGGAATCCTAAACAGTTAACAGTACCATTTCTATAACTTCCCAAGAAACCTTCATGTGCTCTTATACTACCCAATACTTCATTATTTGTATTAAAGATTTTTACAGATTGACCATTGATGCCACTATTTTATTAAATTATAATTAAAATAGATTTATAATATTTATAAAATAAATAGTTATTATATTTTACTATGATGCTTAAAATTTTTTCATTTTTTAAAAAGGTTATTCTCATATTATTATTATTATTATTATTATTATAAAATTTTACCATGAAATTAATGGAGCATGTTCATGAACCGTTAATGAAGTTAATTCTCCACTTGGATATATTTCTAATGATTTTAATGATTTTGGAACACGTAAATCCCAGAACTTAATATCACCTCCAGAACTAATAAAACAATATAAAAAATAATATTCAAATAATAATTAATATATATATATATAATTAATTATACGACAAAACGTATATAATTAATTTTACCTTCCGGTAATTAAATCTTGAGTTCCTCCACGTCCTAAATAGGTATTAACGATACTTGCAGAATGTTCAGCAAATGTGGCTAGCATACTATTATATGATATATATAATGTATATTAAATACCATAAAGATATTAGTATAATATTATTTTTTTTTTTTTTTTATTTTAAAAGATTGCTTATGTATTATGAAATATCTTTTACCTTTCTCTGGATGGACTTCTACGATCATATAATTTTAACATACCATCACCGAAACCTGCAACAATTAAATTACCAGTAACATTATCACTAGTAAGACAGGTAACACAACTATTTGATTTAGTTGGAATTTCCTATTAATTATTATTATTATTATTTTTTTTTATATTTATTGAAATGTTATTATTATCATCATCATCAATTTTTTTTTTTTTTTATTTATTAATTTATTCATTATAATAGACTTACTTGCATACAAAGTTCATGTTGTGCATCCCAAATACGAATAACTCTAACATCACCAGAACATAATAAAGAACCAGTAAATTGTTGCCAATCTAATATTAATCTACTAATTTTATTAGTTGGCATAACATCGGATAAAGCTCTCCAACCACTAACAATTTCTAATTCACTTGGTTCATCAATATGTCTGAAAAGTCGTACAACACCATCATTAGATCCAGCCATTATTAAAGTAACATCATCTTCATTTATAAATTTTAAAGATGTAATTTTACTACCAATTGGGTTGAGATTTGAGAATGTATTGATTCTTTCATTCTTTTCATGATTCCATAAACTATTTTTTATTTATATATTATAAGAATGACAATTAATACTCGTCTATTTCTATAGCTTCTTATTACTATTAATTTTTTATAATGGATAATAAAAATAATGATTTTCTTTAAATATTATTAAAATTACCTAATAATATCTTTATCATTAGCGACAGCAATCCATGGTTCAAATTCATGGAATGTTAATAAATTAATTGGTCCTATATCACAAGAGAAGGATGTTACTCTTTCATCAAAACGATTATTTGCTATAGATGAATTAAAATGAATATATATATATATATATATATATATTTTTTTTTTCAGTATAAAATATAGGGAAAAAAAAAAAAAGGTATCATAAGAAATTAAAAACTTACAAGCTAATCCATATCTTGGATGGGTATCATTAATAAGTTTCTCTAAACGTTCATGTTTATATTGTCTTTCATTAAATCTAATACTTCCAGGATCTTCTGGTTCTGGAACCTATTGATAAAAAATTATTTAATAACCAATTAATATTTTTTTTATAAATATATCGTATCAACTTTTGTCATTTTATAGGTATATACCTTAGTTTGTGATTCTGTAAAGTATTCACAACTCCAATAAAAGAATACTGATTTTAATGGAATCATGGATTCAGCTTTAGTATTTGAGTCATCCATATTTAATTTATTAGTATTATTATTATTGGTATTGCGATTATTCACATCATCATTCTTTGGAAGAGAATTTTTTATGGAAGACATATTAAAACTGGCATCAAAGACAGAACTTTGACTCTTTTTATTTATCGAGTTATTTTGATCAGCGTTTTTTGAGGTAAGAGGAGAAAGGGAAGTAAGATGGGATAAAGAACTTGATGATGATGAACGATTTTTGATTGAATTAGAAAGAATTGTAGAATTTCTATTTCTATTTTGAGATGATGAAGATGGATTGACAACTTCGATAGGTGTCATTGATGATGGATTAGCAAAGTTTTTGAGAACATCTACAATTGAACGTGAACGACGAAGTGTGTTAACAATATTACCACTTGATTGAGCAAAAGTAGTAGTGGTTGTAGTAGTAATGGTTGCTGAATTTGAGGTGGCTTGTGAATTTTGATTTGCTGCTAAATCATTTACGCCTGCTGCATTATTAGGGTTATTTTGAAGGTATTGATTTGAAATATTTTCTGAGACGGAATTATTAAGGAGATGCATATTAACATCATCGACAACACAACTAGCTAATTGAGCTACTTCTGGATAAGGATCAACAGATAGATTTAATAGGACTTTCCATACACAACTATAAATAGTATTATGGCTTGAATGTGAGGCATTAGCATTTGAAGATGAGGATGGATTGTCTTCACCATTCTTACCTTTAATATAACTACTGGCGTTATAGTAGTGTAAATCTTCAGAATTTGAAATTCTCTTTCTTTCTTCTTCCATAAGTTCACTGGCTGCATGAACAAATTTACTGTGATAGTTATAAACAATTGCGGATAAAGCAATAACTAACTCTCTACGAACTAATGGAGAAGCATCTGCTGTGGCAACTAATACTGAAATTGCTAAATTATGTTCAATACTAATGACTTGTTCAGTTTTTTCAATACTACCAATAAAGGTACCAAGAGCATACATAGCTGCTGCACGAACTTCTGGTACAATATCAGTTAATATACCAAAAAGTCTTTCATGAATATTATCTCTAATACTGATGGTTTTAGCTTCTGGATAATTTTCCCAAACCTTACCAATACAGATACAAGCCCATTGTCTAAGAAGTGGATCTTGGTCGTTTAAGTGGAGAATACAAATTGTTAAAAGATTGGATCTTAAACATACTTGTTGACCTTCACGGAAGTTATGACAAAATACTGAAAGAATGAAACAACACATAGCACGATGTTCAGAAATATTTTGTATTTGTGGTGCATTGTTATTAGTAAGAATACTAATGAAATAATTGTAACCAGAATCCTTTAAAAGATCACTTTGACAGCCTTGGTCAACAGCTAAAATTTTTGCCCAAATAAATACTAAAACTGGTTTTAATTCTGCAGCTGGACTTTGAAGAAGTTTAAGAACATAGGGGAAAATACCAACAGAAAGAGCAGCATTAACAGCCCATGGTCCAAGATCGAGGAAACGACTAAGTAACATTAAAGCGCGTAATCTGTGAACTTGACTAAGTAAAACTTGTAAAACAATTGGTAATTGTTCTGGTGGTTCTTTAGAAATTGCTCCCTTAGCAAGCCATACTTCAAAGGCGGTTAATTGTTCGGTGAAGAATGTGCTATGCTTATATTCTTGAGTAATATTTTCACAAGCTCCTTGTTTACTAAGAAGATTTGGAAGTTGAGAAAGGCACATATCAGCAGCTAAGTCCCATGCTTTCCATAATGAATTTTTATATGTAGGTGGAAGAACGGGAGATGACATTGGATGGCAATTAAATGATCTCATGATACGTTCTGCTAAAAGATAATTTCTGAATAATGCAGCTACCATTAAATCTTGACGGAAAAGACGTTTAAAGAGATCGTTTGGTAATACATTCCATGCAATTGTATCAGTAATAGCTGTGAAAATCCAATTAAGTTCACCTAATGGTGTACGTCTATCATTTAGACGACCAGGTATTTTACTAATCATTTCTGGAGTAATATGTGTAAGTAATGGATTTTGCATAACAAACCATCTTAATGCAATTTGAATTGGTGTAGTTAAACAACATGAGAAAATATCAGCTGGTAAATCTGGATTCATAGGTAAGATTTCATTGCTGCCACAAGCAGCCAATTGTATACAGTTTTTAAATGAAGAAAATCTTGGTGTAGTTTTCATACCCGTTTGTGGATCAATGGTTGGAAGTTGACGTCTGGCTTCGTTATCACGTTCCTTAGCAAAACGATTGAATGCATTAACAATATTTCCTGCGTTTGAGCAATCATATACAAAAATAGATGGAGAGCCGAGCCATGTTTGTATATCATGTATAGATACTGGAATATATTGTGTGTAATTTTTGTTGAAAACCCAAATTTCACCTCCTGGTGTTGGTTTTGGGACACCATGACCGTTATAATGGAAGAGAACTCTTTCTTCTTTAGCATTTCTTCTTAATGAACAACATAATTTTTTTGTTTCTTCTGCTGATGGATCAAGTGATAACTTATATCTAGCTCTTGGTTGCCATACTTCGTATTGTTGTTGTAAGTATTTTCCTATAGTTTCTAATGCTTTTTGTTGTGGATATGCAAATGGATCAACCCAACATTCTAATTTTGCACATGGACTTGTTTTAACAATATCAGGTGGATCAATACCAATATTTAAACATAATACTAACGCTACTGATACTGTCTTCAATCTTTCACGCATTCTCCAATCTTCTACTTGATTTTTCTTTGCATTATTTTCTGATAAATTTCCATTATTTTCATGTCTTCTTTCACTGTAATATTGATAATGAAATATTGTATCTGGTAAAGTTTGAGTTGATATAGATTGGGTATCAAAGACTTCATCTGAAGTCATATTACTCGATTGCATTGGTGAATTCGACATTATTATTAATTCACTCTATTTCTATTATATGAAATATGAGAAATATGATAATAGTTGAATAAATATTAGATATTATGTATTTATATTCATTTCAAAAATTATTATATATATATTTATTTAATAGAGTTAAATGTATATTCATTTATTTTATAAAAAAATTTATAGAATATTTAAATAGTATTAGTACATATATATATTTAGTTGGATAAAAAAAAAGTTTTTATAATTTCCATTTCAAATTTCAAATTTCAAATTTGAATTATCAATTTTCAAATAATTTCTTGATTTCCAAAATTTATTAATATTAAAATTATTCAAGTATTCATTACATTATATTTTATATAACATTTACGAAATTAATTAAATTGTAATTTCTCAAAAAAAAAAAAAATATATAATTAAGATAACTTCGATCCATTGCAATAAAAATTGAAATTATTCATTATAAAATAACTTTTAAGTTGGATAATATTTTTATTTTGAAGCCATCTTTTTTATAGTACCTGACTATTACTAAATTTTAATAAATAGTTTATTGTCAATAGATTTTTATATTTAATTTTTATACTAATATTAAGTTGAAATATTTTTAAATGATTTATATAAAAAGTAAATTTATTGATAAAATATAAAGAGATATTTATACTAAACTAATATATATTTTGATTCTTTTTTCTTAATATTATATATATATTATTTCACAGTATAAAATATAATATTTATTTATCACTTATAAATATATACACTATAATTTGTTATTATACATTAATTGCCTTTTATTATTGCCATTTTTATTGTTGTTGTTGTTGATTTATATACCATTGAATAAATTATAGTTTTCATTTAAAAATTTATAATTAACATAATAATAAATGGTACTTTATATAAATCTTTATTGCATTGAGTTTATTCTCTTTAATTATTTATGGAGTAATCAAAATTCTGGATTTTCAATCTTTATATTATTAAAAGAAAAACATTCCAAGTAATTTGTATTTTATTATTATTATTATTATTATTATTATTATTATAATAATAATTTTTGGTAAATTGATAAAGTTTTTTTTTATCTATAATAAAGTATTAAAATATATAGCTTACTTTATAAAAAATAAACTTTCATTGATAAATGATTTTGTATTTTTTGAAATTTGAATTTTTTTTATCCTTTTACTTAAATATATTCTTTAATACTTTTTTTTTTATATACTTGACTTAATATAAATATATATTATGAAAAAAAAGGTTTTTAAAATAGTTTTTATGGTTTTTTTTTATTTTATTTTTTTATATTTTTATTTTTTTATATAAATTTATTCAATGATTTAAATTGGTTAAGTTTCAATTTAAAAAAAAAAAAAACTTTTTTATTTTAAGAATAAAGTGATAATTAAATTAAAAGAATTTTTTTTTTATTTTTTTGATAGAGTAAAAATGATTAACACGATGTATATTAAATGTGGCTGAGGATTAATTTTTGTTTTTTTATTATTTTAATTTAGTTTTTTGTATACATTTTATTAATTTTTATTATTTTATACAAAAAATAAAAACGGCATTTAACATAATAAAAAAAAGGATATATTAAAATAGGGAAAAAAAAATATATTATAATTTTTTTTAATAAGGTAATTATCTTTTATCCTTTAATAATAACAATAGCAATAATAACAATAGCAATAATTAATTGGAAAAGGTTATAAATAGATCAAATTTTATTTTATATTATTCTTTAAACATAATTTTGTATTATACTGTGTAAAAATTTAATAATAGAACAAAGAAATAAAGATTATAACTTTAAAAGAAATGTATACTCATTATATTTTTAAATGCTTATGAGAAAAGTGTTTTTACATAATGATTGGAAACATAAATATTTTATTATGATTATTTAAGCATATGAAAACATATTAAATATGCAAACTTTTTTAAAAGCCTATCTAAATTCCAATTATTTATACCTTTTACATATAAGATTCAATTATTTTATCAAAAAGTAGCACAAAAAATAAAATTATTATAATTAAAATTTAAATGTAACTACTTTTATTTTTAAAAAAAAAACCTGATGTTAAAACTATAATATAAATTATCATTTATCTACTTTATTAAAATCTAAAATCCATACCTTCATTTATATAAAAATTTAGATGTTTACATCTAGAAAAAAGATTTATTTTATTTCTTCAATCAATTATAGCATTATCAACTACAAAAATAAAAAAAATCATTGGAGATAAAGGACTAAAATAATTATTATATGATAATTATTTTAATATTTAATGTTTTGACCATATTGTAAAAAAAAAAAATAAAATAAAAGCAAATACTACTATTTTACTTTTCATCATAATGCTCAAATATCTTATCATTATTAATATTATAACATTCAATTTTTATTTAGATACAAAAATAATGACATAACAATATTTACTTTATTAATATATTCTCAGTATCAAATATTGAACTTCAAATGGAAAAAAGTTTTCTTTTTAAATACTCATTCACAAATTATTTCTAATGAAGAAGAGAAAAAAGAAAAATTTAAGCTTTTTTTTTATACTAAAAAATTTAAATTGTAATAGTTTAAAAATTATTTAAATTTTCATTAAAACAATGTAAACTTTATTTTTTTTTTAAAAATAGGAAATAATAATTGTAGTAAATTAAATATTCGAATGAATTCATAAAAAGCTTTTCTTTTTTTTTTTTTTTTTTTTTTTTTAAGAATCATAGCAGTTAATATTAATTTGTAGAATACCGGTTATTTATTGATTTTTCAGAAATGGTATAGATATCATTATATTATATCATTTAAATTTATTATAAATAATCAAAAAATATTTAAAGATAATGCTTTATATATCTAATTATTATTTTCCATTCTATTATAATGATTTATAATGGAAAATAACATTGTAAAATTTATGGTATTTTAATATTAAACAAATAAAAAAATAATGAAATGGAAATTAAAAAAAAAACCTTACATTTAGATAAGTAATACCTTAAAAAATGATGCCATAGGATCATCAAAAAAACTTGGAAATTATAATTTATTAGGAGTATCTTCTCAAGATGTTGAATTACCAAATATAAACAATTCTGCATTTAATCAATATACATCTCCTATTTTTGAAAATGAAAATTCTCCAGAGAATGAAAGTCCCTTACATCAAGAATTTTCATTTTTTGATATGGAATATACCTCAAAAGATATTGGAAATTTAAAGGAATATATATATTATGTATCTATTTTAAATCAAAACTTTTCATTCAAGGATTTTGCAATATTAAAAATAACAGATGATACTATTCAGTTAGCTATTACCCCGAAAGAAAATCAAGAGAAATATTCAAAATATTATTTTGATCCAGAAAAATCAATTCTAGATATAGGTGAAGAAGCTTTAAAAGTTATTTTTAAAGAAACACGTTCCGTTAAATTCCTAATTGACCATCATGATTCTTCGGAAGAAGTATTAAATGAAAAGTCATTCAAACCAAAGGATATAATGAATAAAAAAGAAAATAATAACGAATCATCATCTCCAAATGATAATTATAGTAGTAGTGACAATTCATCATATAGACTAAGTTCACCAAATTCAATAAAGACTGAACATTCCGATACATATAGTTATACTCAGAGTGATCATTCAAAAAAAACAAGTGATGATAGTGAATTTGAAAATCTTTCAAATGAGATTAGCAATGAAAATATATCATCGGGTAGTTCTTTTTCATTACTTAATTCAAATGATAGTATAAATAAAAATAAATGGATGATAGAGAATTTGGGGAAACCATATGATTTAATTGTTTTGGATATTGAAAAATTATTTGGTATAAATATTTACATCGTTGTATATTTACATAATACATCTTTTTATAAATATAACGATATATACTATTTATGTATAATACATTAATTTGTTTCCTTTTAAAAATATCACTAAAGAAAATACTTATTGCGCAAAAGGTTCAATGTTTAGAGGTAATTCAAATGTATTCCAACTTAATACAAGAGATAATGTATATATATTACAAGCCCCAACTCGCAGTAAAAAAATGGAAATATGTAATATAATAAGAATCATTGGAAGAATGCAAAATGTTATTCAAAGTAAAATTTTTACGGAAAAAAAAAATTTTATAAATTTTGAGTAAAAAAAAAAAAATTAATTTTATAATTAATATAAATCATACCTTAATATTAAAAGAAACGTTGCATAATGAATGGAATCCAAAAATGGAATTGTCGAAAAAAGAAAAAGATAAGGAGTAATTTATCTTCCTTTGAATAAATATAATATAATATTGAAAACAGTATTTTAATTAATATTCATTTTCAATATTCATTAATTTATATGATTTATAAACAATGAAATAAAATATTATATAAGAAATGGAGAAAATATAATAAGATATATATTTAATACATTTGATAAATATAATAATACAGTATTGGAATTAGAAGTATATATCTTTCATACCATCTTTAATATTTATATTTACATCATATTGTTATAGTAATTTCTTTTTCATATTTACATTAATATAATTATAGACTGAACTTCAAGAAAAAACAAAAACATTAAAAGATGTATTGGATAAGTTTAAAAATTTAACATCAACAAATTTGGTAGAAATAATTCATTAATATTTATTTATAAATATGATCTTTAAGTAATATAATAATGAATACTAATGGATAAATAATAATTTATATATACATATATAATTATTAAAAAAAAAATAAAAAAAAAGGAATTACTAGAAAGTTTAAATTCAACTAAAGAAAAAAATACTATCCTACAAAAGAAAATTGAAAACATGAAACAAACAAGTGATTCTAATGTAAATGAAATTAGATTATTACATATGCGTTTAGAGAATGATAAAAAATTGTTAAAATCTTTAATAAATACTGTAAGTTTTTTTTAATATTCATTAGTTAATAAATATTGTATAGATATATTTATTTCTATCAAACTAATTATAATTTTTTAATTTTAACATTACTCCCTCCTATTTTTTAAATAGTTTTCCGAAAATGAAGAAAAAGCAAAGGATCAACCAAAGTCGTATAAAAATTTATTGCTTATTGTAGTTAGTAAGTTATAAAATGGTTTCTATTTTAAAAAATATCGAAATTATTTCTACACCATACTAATATTATAATTATAAAAAAAATTCAATAGGCAGCATAGTGCTAATTATAGCCTTTTTGTATATAAAATAATTATTATGATATTAACATATAGTTAAAAAAAAAAAAAAGAAATATTAATTATTAAATAAATTTTAATTATTATGTAAAAGATTTAAATATTTAATTTTATTTATATTATTTATTATAAATTATTTTTTTATCGATAGTAGTTTATTGTATATTGAATAATGTAGATTATATGCTTAATTATATTTAGAAGAAAAATAACTCTTTAACAGTTCTAGAGTTCTTTGAAAATAAAAATAAATCAGTATAATTATATTTAACATTGTTAATATATACATATATATATATTTTGAAAGAGTTAATAAGTAATAAATAATATTATATGTATGTTAACTTCTTGGTTATTATTATTTTTTTTAAAAGATAATGCATTTTATATAATAAATAATTAATGTTTTTTTTTTTAAGTAAAACAATATTTTATCAAAAATTAAAAAAAAATTATATAGTACAAAATTATTTTTAATGTAAACAGTATTTTTTTTTATAGTCATTATTTTTACTGAATAAATTGTATATAGTTTATTTTAAATAGGTATGGTTTATTAACATTTATATATTATTATTCCGTGTATTTATAAATATTGAAAATCTGTCTATAAAATGTAGAAATTTAATTTACTTTATGATGAAGCATGTATCTTTTCTATAAAATATATAAAATAGGCATAATGAAAAATTAATAATTAGTATTATTTTTTTACTATATGTATATTTAAGAAAATAAAAATATATTTAATGAATTACCTTTTCAGCTTCGAAACTTTGTTTTGCTATTTTACTTAATAGTGTATTTTGTTCTCTTTCTGCATCATCTTCATCTTCATCTTCATCAATTTTATTACTATTCCCTTTATTATATAACAAGTTTTATAAATTTATATATAAATGAATATTATTAGAAAAATAAATTTGAAATAAAGGCAATTTTTTTTTTTATTTTTATCAAAATTATACAACTATATATAATTACCATTTGAAATTAATGATATATTAGAATTGCTATTTGGGCTTTGTAAATTATTGGAAGAAAGAGAAATTTTACTATTACTTTCCTCCTCTGATTCAGTACTAATACTCTTATTATTCATTAAATTGTAATTAAAGGTGAATCCGCTACTACCATTATTATTGTTATTTGAAATGTTTGAAAATGGATTGAAACTTGATACGTATGGTGAATGAAATGTAAAGGAGGTGGGTAAAGAAGAAGAAAATGATAAAGTAGGTGTAGTAGGTGATTTTAATGATTTATTTATATCAATTGGGGGTGATAATGAGGCTGATAATGTACTTGTAAACCTGTTATTGTTATTATTATTTAAAACATTAATTGACAAAGGTGAAGAGGTATTAGAGAATAAGAATTGACCATTATTTTCATTGATACTATTATTTTCACTTTGAGGACTAATTGGTGTTCCAAACAAAATATTATTACTGAAATTACTATTAGTAGTGTTTGAATTATATTTTAAAGAATTATTCTTTATATTTTTTAACTTTTGTGATATAAGTGAAGAAGTAGGTGTAATTATGGTTCTATTTTTTTTATTATATGACTCATTAATATTTGATTGTGAAATTGGTTGTTGTTGTTGTTGTTGCTTATTTGAGTTTACTGATGAATTACTTGAATTTTTTATTATATTATTTGATATTATTCCATTTCTACAATATTAGTATTAATATTAAAAAAAAAAATTAATATTGAATTAATAACAATTAGTTTTAATCAACATTTTCATAATGTAAATTATAAAGAAAACCAAAACTATTTATATATTTATGCTATTATTCTAAACTATTTTAATTTGTTATATATGAATCTATAAAGAAAAAATATTTACGGATTATTTATTCCTCTTCTTTTTTTTGGACTGCAAATATTAGAAGAGTCTTCATCATCAAATTCTTCTATTGGAAGTTCAATTCTTACTCTCTTTACAGGTTTTTTAGGTGTATTATTTTGAAAATAGTCTAGATTAAATTCATTACTTCTCTTTTTTAATATTCCTTGAAGATCAATATCCATACAATCACTCATTTTTTTTTAAATTTTTGTGATTAAAAAACTGATGAAAATGTTCGTTCTTTTTTTAAATTAATTACGTATTTGGAAAATACTTTCTGTTAATATTATAAATATGATAATTTTTATTATAAAGATAGTATAATAAGTAAATCTATTAAAACCAATATATGGTTGTTAATATACTTAAAAATATGTTTTTAATGATAATAGTTTTAATAGATTATTGAAATATGTATTAAAGATGTTATTCCTTAATGTAGTTATATATATGTATATATGTATATATGATATTAGCTATATAAATATTTCTTAATTGATATTTTCTTTATATTTTTTTATCAAAACTTTTTTATTTTATTTTTTATATAAAATGTATAATTTAATTATATAATGTAAATTTATAATAAATTTTATTTATTTTATTTTCACCTTTTTTTTTTAAAAAAAAAATTTCTTTATTAATAAAGTATATATAGATAAAATCAAAAATATTTAAATATAATTATCGAGTAATACGTTTTTTAAAAGTTTTATTATATTTTTTTTTATATACTATAAAAAATATTTAAAAAGAAAAAAAAAATGTAATAAAGATTATTTAAATCAATGTCTTTTTACTGTTTTAAAGATTTTGTTATAAATTAGAAAATACAAAACATATAATAATTATATATATATATATATATTTTTAGTTAATTAAAAACAAAAAAATGTTGGAATAAACCTTGAATAGGTTTAGTTCTATCTTTTTTACTATTTTTTTTGTGGATGATTTATAGCATTATCAAAAAAGGAATGATAAATATTTTAGCTAGGTGATAATAAAGTGTTAATATTTTCATTATAGCAACTTCATTACATAGAAATATGTTATTATTACTTTATTTTTACTACTATTACTATATATTACAATTAATATATAAGATTATGAGCAACCTTTTTCTATATATAAATAAAGAAATTAAGAATATAAGAATAATTTTAAATTATAATAAAAACTAAAATATAAATATATAAAACTTAAACCTTATAAATTATTATAATTTTTATAATGCCAATACTAAAAAATTATTCCTTGATAAAAATTAATTGGATTCGTGCAAATATAATTGCAAAGAGTTGTTAATGATCAAGTTTAACTATAATGTATATAGACATACAATAATGTTGTTAATAGGTCGTCAAATAATAATTTTATATTGTTACTCTAATTCTTTTAGGGTATATTTTATTTAAAAGCTAGTTATTGATTTACTACTTTTTATTAATAATATAAAATCGTGATTATTCTAATTATTATTTATGTTTTAGGTGAATCTTTTTAAAACCATGATTCCATGATTATTACTATGATCTAGAAAAGGTTCTTATTTTTTTTTTTGAGGGGATGATCTCGTTATTCTAATTATTCTAATTATTATTTATGTTTTAGGTGTATCTTTCATTATGCCTTTTTTTTTTTAATTTTTTGGATCAAAATTTTAATTAACAATAAAATTATTAAAATAATTAAAATATATTGTAATGTATTGCAATATATATTTAAAAATATACTATATTTAAAATTAAATTATATATATTATAATATATTATCATAATATATAAAAATAAATAGAATTACAAACTTTAAAAATCTAAAAATGATACACATCCATTCTCTCTCTCTTTTTTTTTTGTCCAGTGAACTCTAGTGGTATTTAATATTTAAAATGAAATAAAAAAAAAAGCTTGGAAAATATGACTATAATACGTATACTATCCTATCATACTGTTATAATAATTATAAAAAAGAAAAATAAATTCAAAGATTAATTAAAATTATAGATTAATATAAACTTTTGATTTAAATTTAAATATTTTCAACTCCCAAATCAAGTCATTCATTCATAAATTTTTAATTATATTATTGTAATTTTAAAGAATTTCAAATAATAATAAAAGTAAAAAGTATTAGTTTTATTTTCAATTCTTAATTAATATATAATTAAAATGCCTTTTTTTTTTTATAATCTTATAAAAATAAAGTGACCTTGTTCTCTTTATTAAAAAAAGAAAAAGTGTTTAATAAAAATTTTTTTAAAATTTTTAATTTAAATTGTAGAACTAGTAGGGCCTAATTATTAATTAAATTCATTAATTAATTAATATATAATTTTATGAAAATTTTAATATATTATAGTATATTCCATACTCAAAAATTAAATAATAATAAAAAAAAAGAAACCTTTTTTTTTTTTCTTTTCTTTTAAATTACTATAGTTTTTTTTGTAATCGTTTGACAGTACAGTGATTTATATATGAAAATTATTTTCATAAAGAATTGTTGATAATATAATAATAATAATAAAATAAAATAAAATATACGTTGATAACTTTACATAATTTATAATTTATATTATTTAAATTAATTGGTTTCTACTTTAGTACTGAATAATTAACTTTAAGAAAATGAATACTTCACAAATTAGTTTCACAGATGTTGAATGTAATATTAAAAATAAAAACAATATTTAAGGATACAATTTTATTTAATATATAATATATAATTGACTTCAATATCTTATGCTCTATGTAATTTTTTACATATATAATAGATTCAAAGAATAGTTTTCAACAAGACGAAAAAGATAGTGGATATACGGATATAGGTATATATCAATAATGAATTTATAAAACTTTTATATATATATATATTTAAAGTTATTTTATAAAAGTAACTTTAATATATTTCTTCCTTATTTTCTTATTTTTTTAAAAAAAAGTAGATATAACAAAGTTTATATTTCATTAATGATTAAAAATACATTATTCATATTTATTAAATAAAATTATATAAATGAACAAATTAATAACAAAATTCTATATCATAAATGAATATATAAAAGGTTTTCCAGCTATTAACCAACAATTCCAAGACCAAAATTTATCAAATAATATTGAAATGGATACAGAAAATAATTATATATATGAAGAAGAAACAGCAGGAAATACTTTTTTACAAGAATGTGAATCAGATGGTAATTTTCCTCTACTAAAAATAGAGTATAACATATAGAAATTCAAATTTAAATATTGTTATCATTATTATTATTATTTCCTATTAAATTTAAATTTATATAATAAATAGCAAGCGATTTTTATCCAAGTGATCCTGAAGATGTTCCATTCATTTCTTCAAATGTAAGTATGGAAGAAAAACGTAAAAAATACCAAAACCGTGGTTTAAAAATTTTTAGAGATTTAACAGAAAATTTAGCAGCACCATGGAAAGATGAGCTTGACCCAAATAATGCATTGTATGTTTATTAAATTTATAATTTAAAAGTTTATAATAAATTATTTCATATAAAACTTTATAGCTATGTATAAAGTTTTTTTTTTTTTTGCTAAGCATATATTTTTTAATACATAAAAAAAATTTTTTTATTATGTATTTTTAATTAGAAAAGAAATATATATATATATATATGTATATTATTATCATAAAAAGTAGATACTAAAATTCAGACTTTCTTTTTTTCTTTATTACCTGATTTCTATTATTATATTTAAAGTTTATCAAATATGTATAAATTTAACGACGAAAAAAAAAGATGGGTCAAGAAGGGTCCAGTAGCAATCTTTATATTACCAAAACAGTTCCGTTTAGTCACTTATAATTTATATGGTCAACAAACACCATCTCTAAATATTAAATGTATATAATCCTTTTATTTAATTAAATCATATTAATATTCATTTAATTGATGATATTTATTATATTATATAATACTTGTATTGCATTTTAATAATGTTAAATGTATATGTAAATTAAAAAAGTATGGGAATTTATGAGTAAATATTCAAAAGCTACTGATAGAATGTTTTTATTTAATTCATTTGGAAGGAATTTTAAAAATAAAGTTTTTATAGATACATCCATCGTTTACTTAAGAGATATGGTAGATATTTCACGTTTAACTGAAAAAGAAAAAAGTTTAATTCATAATGAAAAGGTTAATATTTGTAGTTCTACTGTTATACCATATCCTGAAGATGAATCATCAAAAATTATTTTCTCATTTAGAATGCCAGAAGGTAAAATTTCAGTAATAAAAACGGAAAGTCTTTTTTTTTTTTTTTTTTTTTTTTTTTTTTTTTTTTTTACATTTATTAAAAATAATTATTACACAAAATGCAAAGTATTCATAATTATAGTATTATTAAAATATTGAAATATATATATTTATATATATTTTTTGTATACTAATATTTATATATATAGAATTATTAAGATTTAAGAATGCATTTAATAAAGTTTGCAGTGAATTATATATTAATAACTGTCAAGAAAGATATTATTCATACCTTTCAGAACAACCTGTTTTAAATTATCAAGGCAATCCAATTGATAAATTATGTAAATATCCATATGTTAATAATGAACTCTTTGTATCAGTAAGTTTTATTCTAATTTATTTAATAAATTTAAAATTTTAATTTATAGTTTTGTTTTATTAATGAAAATAATTAATATATATATATATATATTTTTTAATATTCCTTTTCTTTCATATTAATTAATATTTATCAAAATTTTATATATAGTTGTCTAAATGTGGATTTGCTTATAAACCAATTGAAAATGAAAATGGTGAATTATTAAATAGTAGAGTAGTTTGTAGTTTTTGTGGAGCTACTTATTCCGGATGGTTTGGAGATGTTGAAAGTATTGAAACTGTACATAGACAACATCACAATGCAATCCAATATAATTGCCCATATATATATTGATTTTTTTTTTCTAGTAACACACCACACACATTTAAATTTTTATATAATTAGAAAAATTATTAGAAGAATTATAAAAATATTAGTAAATAAGTAAATAATATTTTATTCTCAATAACTAATATAATAATAATTAATAATAATAATAATAATAATAATTCAAAAAATTATATATATATATATTTATTGAATAGAAAAAATTGATGTTTATTATACGTTTATCATTTATATTTAAATCTATTATGCTGTAATACTGAAAAAAAAAAAAAATTAAATAAAATAAAAAAATTATATTTTAATATTAGGTATTGCTTTTTGTTTTTTTTTTTTTTTTTTTTTTTTTTTTTTTAATTTATTTTATTTAAGAGTGAAAAAGAGTCATATCAATTGAATATACTTTTTTCAATAAAAAAGAATAAAGTAATTTCTTTAGATTTAAAATAATAATATTTAAAGTTAAATAGAATATATATTATTGTACTTTTTAAAATTTAGTTTTTTCAAAAAGCTTTTCAATTATTACAAAGTAAATATTAATATAAAGTTTTTAAAATTTGATTTATAGAAATAATAATAATTAAAAATTATATTTTATATTTAATATTTTTTTTTATTATATAATAAGATTTAAACAATAAAATATAGGTAAATTTGCATTTTTTTTCTTTATAAAAGGTAGATATATAAAGGGACAAAGGAAAATATTAATAAAAAGAATATTATTTATTATTGAAAATCAAATTGTATTATATTTTTATAAAATAAAAAAAAAAAAAACTTTTCCTAACATATTAAAAAAATAAAGATATACACAAAAACATTTATGTATAATAGTTAAATATTGACGTAACACTTTTTCGCAATAATAAATTAATAATCCGTTACTATATAAAAAATTAAATATTATTCCCAAAATAATATTAAATACCAAAAAATAAATAAAAAAAATTAGATATTATATCAATAATAAGTAAAAAAAAAAAAAATGTCATATAATTTAACAGATGAAATTAATCGATGGAGAGGGGATGATTCTCCTCTCACTTCAAAGGTAAATTTAGTTCCAATCAAAAGAGTATATAAAATCAAAAGTCATATAGCATCTAATAGGGTTTCTTCATTAACACCAAATACTGTAACAATCATAAAAAAACCATCCATCAATATATACGCAGACACTATAGATAGAGATTATCAAAAAAATATATCCAAATTAATGATAGGAGGTTATCTCAATACGGAAAAAATGAATTCTGTATATAATAACATGGAAAAAACTCTCAGTAGAGAAACAAAAAAACATCAATATTCTTCTCCTAACAATTTCAATAATACTAGCATTCCTTTCAGAGATCCAAATAAAAAATCAAATGTAAATAAAGTTTTCAATTTAGATTCGCCCAGTACAATTAAAAATATCTGTGGAATGATGGATGAAGAAGAGGTTGAAAATCTTCTTAAAAATGAAAAGCTTCTTTCCAACGTAAAAGAAATAGAAGAAAAATATGATAAAATTATAATGAAAGCTAAACTAAAAAATGAAACGGCTAAAAAAAAAGATTCTAGGGTGAAAAAAAGGATTCAAGATCGATTAATTCGAAAAGAGGATGCTCCCACTCAAGAAGAAATAGAACAACAAAAAAAAAAAGAAAATGATATTTTAAAACCAGATTTTTTTAATAGCAGCAAAAACATAGATTACGATCAAATTACTAAATCTAGTACGGATATCCATGATATCATGGAAAAATACGATTATATCAAATATGTACAAAATAAACATGAAGATAACGTAATTATACCATCGTCTACTTCAAATCAAACGAATGATACTATCAAAAATAAAGAATCTTTATCACAGTCAACCTCCGCTAAAGACATAAAAGAAAATCAATCAATAAACGATAATAACAATAATAATAAAGAATTATCTTTCATAACCCATTTTAAATCTCAACCAATACCCAGCCCTAATCAAATCTTTTCTATAAATAATATGGCATCGGATCATTCACTTCCTTCAAAAATCCCTAGTAATTTTGAAGAAGCAAACACCAATTTTAGAAAAGACTCCCTACCAAAATCATCTCAAATGCCAATTAAAAATACTAAACCAAAGTCACCAACTTTAATAAATAAAGAAGAAGAAAAAGAAAGTACAAATGATAATGCACATCTTTCTAATCAATCTTCTGTTTATAAGCCTATCCTCCCTGATTTTAAATCAAAATTGTACAATCAAGGAGATCTATCATTGCAAGAAAAAATTCTTAGTCTAGAAAATTCTAAAAAATATGATGTCAATGAACACTCACAAAAATTTAACAATTTTTATCGAAATGAAAAAGCAAAGAAGTTTGAAAATTATATTAATAAGGTAATCCTTAAATTACTTTTCCTACCATATAATAATAATAATAATAATAATAATAATAATAAAAATAATAATAATAATAATAATAATAATAATAATAATAATAATAATAATAATAATAATAATAATAATAATAATAATAATAATAATAATAATAATAATAATAATAATAATAATAATAATAATAATAATAATAATAATAATAATATAGAAAAATTATAGCAATAGTGTTAATATTATTTTTTTTTTGATATTATTTTATTTTTATTATCAATAACTATAGGAATTAAGTATATTAAAACTAAAAAAAGATGATAATGCAGATATGAGAAGACTAGAGATTTATAGTCATTGTATGAATATGATTTGTGAAGAGTTTCCTGTATATGGAAGTTTATTAGCAGATATTAAAGTAATATAGGTTTTATATTAAAAAAAATATATATATTCTATTTATTTAAATATATTTATTTTTAATAATTAAATAAATGTATTTTTTAATTAATTATTATTATATAATCATATTATTATCAGAATGAATATGATAAAGTAATTCAAAATATAAAAGTAGATCAAAATGAAATTCATTTTTTGAAAATGCAAATTCAGAAATTATTAGCTCAAAATGAAAACCGGCTTTTGCTGAAATATGAAACACAAAAAAATAAAGATCTAGAAAATCAATTAGATGATTTATTAGGTATAATGTTATCAATATCATCGATTAAATATTTTTTCTAAAAAAAAAAAAAAATACATATATCAATTATATTAAAAATGTAAAAAATAATATTCTTTTTTTTTTTTTTTTCTTATAATATCTAATTTTTTGATATATCTAGCTGAAAATAAAAGGTAATCATCATTTTTTTATTATAGCTATTAATAATTAATTTAATTAAAGGATTAAATAATAATTTTAAATTATATCTTTCCTTTATTTCTCTATATTATTAAAATAGTTTAAATTATTACTTAAATGAAAAAAAAGATGCCTTTGAAAAATTTTTATTGAATGAAAAGGAAAATGATATTGGTAATGGAATAAGTAAAGAGGATGCTAGAAATGCTGAAATTATTGAAGAATATGAAAAAAAAATAGAAAATTTAGAAAATGAGGTAGAAAAAAAAAATAATAATAATAATAATTATATTTTCTCAATTATATGATATTGTTAATAAAATTACAAAATAGATAATGGATCAGACTAATGAAATTAATGAATTGAAAGAAAAGCAAGAAACGATGGTCCCTAAAAAAGAAAAAGAAGAATTAGAACATATTTTAAAAAGTTCAAAGGTATGTTGTATATAGTGACAGGAGTAGAGTATAAAAATATATATTATATTTCTACATTCTTTAGATATATATATACATATTTTTAAAAACCAAATAAAAAAAAGAAATAACATACATATACATGTATATATTAAAAATTTTTATTAATATTTTCTTATTAATAAAAAATAGGATATTTTAGATAATCTTAAAAAAGAAAATGAAGAATATGAAACGTCATTGAGAGAACAAACAATAAAAGTGAAAAATTTAGAAAAACAATTAAAAGACAAAGTAAATAATTTTATTTTAATGCATATATCAATAATTCTATAAAAATTTTTAATATATATTTATTCTTTTTATATATTTTTTAGGAAAATAGATATATGTTTCTTATCAAGGAATACAAGTAAATAGTTTATAAAATATATATATATATTTTTATTTATTTTTTAAATATTCTTTTAATTATTACTTTTTTTTATTATATCTCTTTTTTTTAAAAAAAAATACGAATCTCTATTAAATTAAATAAAATTATTATTTTTAATAATCCTTCTATCTCATCATATCGATAATAACAACATAAAAAAAACGTATATTATCATCAATAATAAAATAAATAAAAATGAACAAACTATTTATATTCTTATATATATCTTTTATTCGAAATCTATTATTGAAAATAGAAAATAGTTACTAAATTATAAAAAAAATTAATAATAATAATTCAGTTATATTAATAAACAATACCAAGCTATCATGTAAATTATAAAAAAAAAATAATTTATCAACATTATTAAAAAATAATTTAGTCTAATTCCATAGAAAAAAAAAGCACATATACACATCTCAATCATTATCTTTTTGATTTTAATTTATTGCTTTTTTTATATTACAATTTAAAAAATATAGAAAATTATTTATTTATATTTTTTTTATTATTTTAAATTGATAGTGTTGTTTTTATTCTATAGATATATTTTACAAAAATATTAATATATTATTTTTTTTTCATTTGTATAAATTTAATTATATAATTTTATTTATACTTATATTATTTTTCATATCAATAACTAATGCAATTTTAATAAAATATATGATATTACTATTATGTAAAAATATAAATTTCGACTTATTTAATAAATAAATAAATAAATTTCATTTATAATAGTAAAATTTATAATCAAGAATTTTCAACAGGGGATGAAAAGATGAGAATTAATCGTGTAGTGATAGTAGAAACTGCTCAAACTCAAACAGAAGAAGAAATAAAAGATGTACCGGAACACATGGATAAAAGTATCCAAACTACCGACTTTCCATATAATAATAATAATAATAATGAGAGTCAATCTTGTAATAATAGTAGTCAATATGATTTAAATAATATTCAAGGAATAAACAATGATCAAGATGGAGTGGATCATATTACAAGAAAATTTGGTAGTGATGGGGCATTATTGAAGGAAAATAAGGAAAAGCATGAAGAAGAGGAAATTATTGAAAACAGCATTCATTATAAATGTCCTAAATGTCATAATTGTCTAGTTTGTGGTAAGATTAAAAAAATTAAGGAGGAGCAGCAACAAAACCAAAAGGAAAAGGAAAATGATAAAAAGGATAAAATAGAAACAGTTGACAAAGAAATAAATTCTTCCACAGATAGTTATAACGATGCTAATGGAAATACTAATAATACCCTTACACACGCAACATGTGAATGTGATTGTACAAGTCGTGAAAAGTGCAGCTATTCAACCACCCAATTAGATAAAAGTCATGGTCCTATAACGTTAAAAGAAGGAGTGACATATCAATCAGATCATTATGTAAGAGGAATAAAGACGGAGGGACGAGTTCAAAACAGTGTTCATTCTTTGAAATATTATGAAGTGGGTGAAAATGGTATTGGAAGTTTTAGTAGTGATAGTATTGTAATAGTATCCCCAGAAACAGCCAGGGCTATTTCTGCTAATGATAAAAAAGTTATCTTGAAAAAGGGTTCATCAAATAAAAATAGTAGTATTCCTTTAAAGAATGAAATTCAAGGTCATGATTCGGAAATGAGAATTTCTTTTAATATTCCTGAGAAAGAATCTAAAATTAAATCAGAAAAACTCAATGAAATTTTAAATGATGAAAAAAAGGGAAATATTGAAAAAGAAAATGATAATTTTGAAGAGAGTAATAAAAAGGATGATTATGCTTCTGAAACAAATTTGAACCATGAACAAGATATTAGTAAGAGTAACCTTAAAGCATCTAGTTATGCAACCCTTTCTACTAACAGTAGTAATAGTAGACATCATAGTCGTGGTAGTAGTAGTCACAGTAGTAGTATAAAGAAAAAATCAAATTTAAAAAAAGCCAAATCAACAATAGTTAAATCTGGATCACCAAAAAAAGTTACACTATCTGATGGAGAATATATCAAATCGAATGATCTTAATAATATGAAAGGATTTAGTTCTACACCTATCCTCAATACTCAAAAAAAGACATCTAAAAAAACCAATCTTCAAATAAAAAATACTGGAGTGTCAATGAAAGAACTTAATCCATCTCATAAAAAAATAAATAATAATCATACCAAAATATCACAAAAATCATTTAAAAAATAAAAATAGGATAAATACAATATTTATTTAATTTTTAATAATCACATATGCAATTAAAATAAAAAAAAATAGAATTTTTTGTTTTTCATTATTTTACATTAATATATAAATATAGTTTGTAAATATATAAACAAAATATAATTTTAAATTAACATATCTCAATTTTCAATTTTGAATATTATGTCTATTAATAAAATATGCATAATATATAATATATATACACTAAATGATTACCTCACTATCCTTTCATGAATGTTTTATGTTTTTTTTTAAAAAAAAAATATATATATATATTAAGCAAAATAAATATTCCATTAAATTTTTCACAATAAATAATTTAAAATATTTTTTTAAATATAATGATTATTTATAATGGAAAATTTAAATTAATTTTGAGTCAACTCTAATAAAAACAAATACAAATAAAATACATAGTTTTTTTTATTATTATTATCATTGTTTTTAATTTTTATATTTTTAATATAATATGTTGTTCTTTATTAGTTTTTTTTGATACTATATTATTTTTTTAAATAAATTCATTTTTATGTCTTTATGTAAAATATTAAAATATTATTTAAAATATGTATTGATTGATTAGATTTTAATTAAATTCACTCATTTAAAAGTGAAATAGGCCTTATTATGCATGAAAAGTTTATCATTTATAAAGTAAAAACTATCAGAACATGTTTGTTCTGGATTTTGTAACATTTCTTTGTCTAATAAGTAAAAATAAATTAGGTGTCAGTATTTATTATTATAAATATATAATTATTTATTAGTAAATAATAATAATAATAATAATAATAATTACATAAACTGGAAGAAATTTTTGGAACCTATAAATTACATTGAAATTTAAAAGAAAATGAAATTAAAATTAATAATATTATTTAATTTAATATTTATTTAAAATAATATAGATTCATTCAATTATTATTCATTAATTTGTCTATAGAGAACTTACTTCATATACATTTTCCCAAGTATTTCTACTATTTGGAATCTATTAAAAAGAGAGAGAAAAAAAGAAAAGATAATTTAAAATAAAATTTTTATTTAATAATTTGTAATTTGTAATTAAAAAAAAAATTAAATATTTAATTATTTTTTTATTTATATTTAAACTTACACAAAAACCAAAACTAAAATCAAAAGATTTTATAAGTTTATCTTTAAAGTAATGACGTTCAATCATACGGAAGTTTGGAATAGCTTCTGGACAAGTGGCAAATTCAACGCTTTATTAATATAAAATAGAAAAAAAATTCAATACTATTAGAGAAATAATATTTTATTTTATTCTATATTATTTTTATTCCTTTTTGTAATTATTAGTATTTTTATATAAATGTAGTGTACATACGTGGTACCGATGTGTTTTCCTTTTAAATAATTCTTAGAGAATTCATAATGAAGGGTACGGTAGGAATCGTCTACACCTTTCATGAAAGTATCAAATGGTTCTGGATCTGTTGGATCAGAAACATTATAAAATATTTCACCAGAATCTACATCACGAATTTTAAATCCCTTGAATTGAATATATTTGTTCTTTGTTAATGGACATAAAAAACCTGAAGTTGGAGCTTTTAATTTTGAAACATATTCAGGAGTAATTTTATCTGAATTATCTTCAATACTCATATTTTGAAATTTACTAGATAAATTTTTAGTGGAAGAGACTGGTGATTTATCTTTAACAACAAGTTTTTTAGCAACTCTAACTTTTCTTGGACCAGCTTCAGCTTGACTAATCATTTTTTTTCTTTTATTTTTATTAGTTGAATAGTATTACAAAAATTAATAAATGAAATGGGGATTAAAAATATATATATATGTTTGAATGTTAATGACAAGTATTAATAATTGAAAATGAAATGAATTAGTACTAAAAATTTTATTTATCAACAAATTAATAATATATAAAACTAATTACTCTTTAACTATATATTTAGTTTTTTTTTTTTTTTTTTCTTAACTTTATTTCACAAAGTTTATTGCAATATTATTGTTTATTGCAAAATTCATTTTTCTATAATAAAAAGAAATAATCTTTAAACTTTAAATTTTTTAAAATTTTAAAAATTAAATAATTAGAATTGTTGTTAAATACAAAATTTTAAATAAACTATCGAAAAAGTTTCAGACAATATTTAATAAACCCTTTAATTTATTATTTTTAAGGGAATGATATATATATATAAATGTTGGTAATAAAATAAAATAAAATAAAATAAAAATATTGTTAAATATTAAAATAATTATTAAATTCTTATAAAAAAAATAGTTATTTTTGAAAACTTCATTTAAATTAGTATTACTCTACACAAATAATGTATTAAAATCAACTATTATTTTTTTTTTTTATTATTTTTTTTTTTTTAATAAAAAAGTTTTTTTTTAAAAATTTACCAATAATACAAAAATATTTAAAGGTTAAACCTTAAAAAAGTTGTAATTAATAATTTTTTATTTTTGTTATAAATCAGATATTTGTATATACCCAATATTATCACTTTCCCTTTTTAATTATATATTTTGTTTTATTAAAAAATATGTTATAAATCTTCTGTTAATACAAGGCATTAAGATTTACATCATTCAAAATAATATTATTAAGAAAAAGAAACTTTATAAACATCTTTTAATTACAAATCAATGCCAAGATTAGTAAAATAAAAATTTGAAGTATTCGTTTTTAATTATATGAGTATAAATAATAATATTAATGAAATAACTATATATGTATATATTATTACTTTTAGAATATGAAGTACTTTTTATAAATTACAATTATTACTAAAATTCTATAATTTTTCTCATTTCATGTAGAAGTATTTTATAATATTTTATTATATGATACTTTATTTATTTATCACGTTGTATATCTTTATATGTATTGTTTTTTTTTCTTTTTTAAAAATGGATTTATTATATGTATATATAGCTTATTTCCTTTTTATTACTACTACCAACTTAAAGTAAAAATTAAAAATTATTTAAATTTCATTATATTATCTTTTACATATGATTAAAGCTTTTCCATTAGCTTTTCTTTTTTTTCAATTTTTTTCATAAATTATTACTTTAATATATTAATAATATTTAATATATAAGTTTATTCTATATATCTTTAAACTTTTTTCATTTTTTGTTATTTCCTCAATACATTATATATATTATTAGTTAAAGTATTACAAGTAATCATTCATTTATATTTTAACAATATTAGTAATTCTAAATAATACTAAATAATAATAATTAAATTTCTATATATCAAATTAACATTTTTTCATTCTGGTTTTTTTTAAAAAAATTAATAACTCATTTCATATTAAATATCAAAATAATACTTCAATTTAATATTTCCTTTTTAAATTTAATTATAAAAAAAAAGAAAAAGGTTATGTAAAAGAAAGTATCAATTATAAAATATTCATTTATAGGTATTTTTTTTTTTTTTAATTTTTCTTCTATAATAATTCGTAATTTTAAAAGTCGTTTTTATTAAGAAAAGAAAAAAAATTGAATAATTATAGTAATAATAATTAACGCTTACAAAAAAGGATAATATGATTATAACAGTAATAATTATCATTGATCATTATATATTCTTATACTATTTTTATTATTATTATATTTAGTTAAAACTATTACACTATATATATAATTGTAATATCTTTTCTAAACCCATCAATTCATTTTTTCTATATTCTTTTTGTATTTTAATATTATTATAAATAGCCTTGCTAGGCACCACCACCATCACTACCGCTACTTCTCTTTGAATATTTCAAAATTTCTTTTATAAAATAAAATAAAGAAATTATTTCATTCGCAGATTCATTTATTTCTATTTATTACAGTATACTCTAATATATTAAATTTCAGTTTTATTTATTTTAAAGTTTCAATTTTCAGCAACTTTAAAAAAAAGAAATAAAGTGCATTTATATTGAACATTTATTAATTATAAATATATTCCATATATTACTAGTATATTGTAATTTACTGCTATGTTTACATTTTTACAATACTTTCCTTATTTGGAATACTTACCTTTATGGAAATGTAATGTAAATAAATTTCTTTTTTTGGTATTAAAATATTAATATATAAAATTATAATATATTAGAATATAATATTAAATATTAAAAATAGATAAAAATATAAATAAATAAATGGATAAATATATTATTAAACAAATAAATCGTAATGCAAAAGTAAATGAATAAATTATTAATAAATAAAATTTTTCAATAACATTTATTTATTCATTTATTTAATTTTTTTTTTCTTTTCTTTTTGAGAAAAGGTACGCTTATCAGTAATAACATTAAAAATGAATAATATATATGAATCAAGTCTTTTTTTTTTATAAACTTTTTATTTATTTATATGATAATATACAAAACGCATTTCTTATACCAGTATCATTAACGATACTTTCTTGAAATCAAATTACATTTCTTAATACTTTAAAAAAACTAATTATATATTAGTCATTAAATATTTCTATTACATAAATAATAACAATTTAATTCTTTACTTTACAATTATTATTAATTGATTAACTAATAATATTAAATAATAAAATTGTATAGAAATAATAATTTTATAATTAATATGGTTTAGAATTTCTATTAAATTAATATTAATAGTAATATTGATACAGTAATAAAAAAAATATAATAAATATTATTAATAATTAATTTTATAAAATTATAATATAGATAATGAAATTTATAATATAAATTCGTTTTTATTAATATACGAAATATTTCATGAATATATTATTATATTTAAAATAGAAATAGGAAAATAAGAATACTAAATGATAATGATAATAGTAACAAATATAACTATTAATTAAAGATATTAATAATAACAATTTTAATTGAGTTATTGTTAATACTCATAATACTATTTGTAACTTATTTGATGAGTATAATGATAATTATATCTTCTAATAATTATATCTTTTCTTCCCATTAATATACTATATACTATTTCATATTTGAAAGTAAATAAAATTTGATTTCATTTCATTAATTATCTTTACATTCATTAAATATTTCCTATTCTATTAATAATTTCTCTTCTTTTTATTAGTATTAATTTTGTAGTGAAAAATCTTTCTTTTTAAAAAGACTATTTATCTTTCTTCCATTATATGATGGATACTTTTTTAAACAGTAATTATTAATTCTAAAAATTTAATAGATAATAAAAGTTATCATAATAAAAAGAAAACTTTATATTTATTTCAAAGCTTTCATTTAGACATGACATGACTGCTTTGTTACTTTTTGGTATTACTATTATAATTATAATTATTTTTATTAAATTATAAAAATTATAATTAAATATTTAGCCAATGAAATTCAAAGAATTTTTTGTGCTAATTAAATTTTTTAATTAAAAATTATTAAAAATTGATTCTTTATTAATTAAAGTTAATGGATAAAATAAATAAATATTAGAATGTGGATGTTTTAACTATTAATTATATAAATGTATGAATAAATATTAAAATAAATAAATTTAATTCAATGAACAAATTATTAATAATTAAATAAATAATAATTTTTGTTTAATAATATAAATTTAAATTATAATCTAATATATACTAATAATATATAAAATATATTTAACATTTTTATTAATAAAATAAAATAAATTAAAATTTTAATAAATAAATTGATAATATAATAATATAATGGTAATAAATGTGAATCATAAATTGAAATATAATACATAATAAATAAATATGTCATTCATATATTTAGTTTACAAAATAATTTATTAGAATAGAATAAAAAAAAATTTGTAATCTTTTTTTTTTTAATAATTATAATATATCAAGTTATCAATTACAATTTATTAATTTCTATTCTCTCAATATATTTTAAATAAATTATATTTTATTATTAATTTCATTTTGAAAGGAAAGGGGTTTATCTTTTTTTTTTTTTTATAAATAATTATTCTTTTTTATATTTTTTTTTTAATCTTTTATAGATTTATCTCTATTTTGATTCTATATAATAGAAGCAATTTTATTATATCAAAATAGACCTTTTGATGGATTTATAAAATTGTAGTATTAAAGTGATTTCTTATTGAATCTAAAAAAAAAGTAAACGTCTTTGAAAAGCTTGATTTTTATTAAGAAATTTCAATTGATAAAAGTGTAATTAAAGAATGAACAACGTTTGAATATCAAATATCAAATAAATAAAAAAAGAATTTATTTTGTATTATAGATATAAAGAAATAAAAACTTTTTATAAATCGTTTCTCCATCTATTAATAGAGTGATAATAATATACCATTTGTTTATTTTTACTTTGATGATTTGTCATTCAATACTTTTATAAAAGATAAAACAACCCATTGATATTAATGTTTATTTAATTCCTATCATATATCCATATTTCAAAAAAAAAAAAAAAAGAAAAAAAGAAAAAAATTATTCATAGGAAAGACATTTAATATAAGGATATACTTAATATTTGACTAATGGAAATATATTAAGGTAAATATTTCTTCTTTCTTTTTTTTTCATACTTTTTTAAAAATAGACTTTAAAGGATAAAAAGAATAATAAAGATAATACATTTGTGTATTTAATCACCTTTTTTATTTTTTAATAAAAATTAAAATTTTTAACAACCCTCAATAAATTTAAAGTATTTTGGTTAATTAATTCTAATATTTTTATATATTTTATATCTTGTTTATTAAAACAAAAAATATCAAATAAGTATACACAATTTCGGACAAAAATATAATACTTTTTTGTTGTTGTTGAATCTTTATATAAAAAATACAATTTTGTGAAAATAAACGTATTTAAAGTGGTTGATATATTACTTTATAATACAAACTTAATTGTTATTTATATATTATTTATTACTTTTCTTTTTAATAAATAATATAAAAACTTTTTTCAAACATACACACTCAATATTCAATTAATGAAGAATACTAATAAAAATGTATGATTCTTTTAAGAACAATTATTTATTAAACTAAACGCTATTTAAAATTAATTTTTAATTATCTTAAAATATAATTTTCTGAACATTCTCTTTTTTTTTTCTATTTATAAAAAAAATCTTTTTATAATATATTGAAATAAAAAAAGAGTATAATTTATAGTTAATGGTGCTATAATTTATGAATTAGAAATATTTCAATTTTTTTTTTTTACTAAAAGAAAAACAAAATTTTTATATAAATATTATATAAAGAGTAATATTCAACAAACTATATATAACAATATTTCAATATAAGAAAAATTAAATCAACAAAAAAAATCATATATACGTGTATATTTATAAGAAGATATTTTATATTTAATTTTTTTTTTATTATTTTTTAATTACATTTTAAAATATAGAAATAATTAATATATATTTATTTTTTAACCTTTTTATACGAAAAAAAGAAAAATACATTCGCAGTATAAAATTTATCTTTTTATTTAGTGATATGAAAAAAAAATTTTGGAAAAAAAAACATAACCAATTTACTACAGAAATAAATAATAAACAATAGAGAAAAAAATAACTTTCAAGCTACAAAAAAGAAATATTTTCTCCTTATTACTTTATAACTGTATTTCTTCAACGTTAGTTATTTGATAACTCCAACACAGATTACTTTTAAAATCAATCAAGATTTTTTTTATTTATATATAATTTATTTTACCATAATATAATTTTTTTTTTAATATTAATTTATTTCACAAACATATATGAATCATCAATATGAATACTTTAATAAAAAGAAATAAGAAAAAGGAAAAGAAAGAAAATGAAGATGAAATTCAGAATGTAAGCATTATTGGAAATCAGACTATTGATTCTATTATTAATGTAAATCAATTTTATGGAGATAGCAATAAATCATTAATGAATTCTTTGATTGTCATGCTTAAGAAACCATTTCATATATCGTATCATAAACATAGCAAATCACTAAAATCAACAAAAAATAAAATCAATCATAAAAATTCTCAAAGCACTATCAGTCATGCTCTCAGCCATATTACTATTCAAAATAATTCAGTGTTTCATCATAATTTTTCAGAAGCTTCTAACATAAGGCCAATTACCGATAATTTTGTTATGGATTTACAATCTGATGATAAATCATCTGAGATCACAACTGAACATAAAATTAAACCTAAAATATCTTTGGAAATCAAACAGAAAAAGTCACAAAAAGGTGATAAACGCAAAACAAGAAAAAGTCATATTTATCAAAAATTAAATATAAAAAAGATTTTTAAAAAAAGAAAACAACCAATTTTTTCTTCTGTAGAAATTGTTGAAGCTGAAACTTTACCAGTTCAAAAAAATGATACCCAAATTGTACCATCTTCAAAACTATCGGATAAAGCTGAGACAGTAAAATTAGAGGAAAAACAAGATAATAATAGTATTAATAGTAAAATATCCAATAATGCCAATTCAGCCAATCTTCAACCTACTAATACTATTAATGAAGAAACTCAACCCACATTAAATCCTACTAAACTTACAGATCCTTCTGGCATCTATATCGATCAAAATAAGATATATTCTTTTGATAGTATTAGTGAATTACCAGCAGCTTCGGATATTGATCCTACTAATTCTTTACCAACCTTACTAGAAGAATATTCATTATCATCTTCAACGGTAACTACCAAAGAACATATCACTAATTTTGATTCAGCAAAAAATCAAAATAACACTTTGGATGATGAAAAAGAAAAAATTAAGAATAGTTTTAATGATCCTTTAGAAAGCAAATTATCTTCCGTCATCAAAAAACCTTCTCAACCACAAATATTTCAAGATACTACTTCCAATAATACCTCTAGTATACCAGAATTATTGTCTGAATCTAATGCTTCAGATATTCAGGAAAATGAAATTTATCCTATCCAAGCTAACCATTCAATAAATAATAACTTGGATAATATCAGTGAACATTCAGAATATGATAAAGTATCTACACCTATTTCTACTGAAACCATAAATATTATAAATGATTCCGAGAATAAAATTATAATTAATTCATCGATGACAACAGATGATTATCCCGAAGATGATGAAATTCGTATTTATTGTGGTCTTCCTGATAGATCTTTAGATACCATTCAATCAGTAGTGAAAAAAGTTTCTCAATATTTCGCTGATAACGTTGCATGTTTTTGGAGTATTTTCCCATTGAATGAACAACATCAAAGGTAAAATCATAAATTCAAAACGTAATTAGGATTACATTGATTTTTTTATACTATTACTTATGTATTATTTAAGAATGTTTTCAAATATAAAATATATATTTTATACTATATGCATAAATTCCCCCTTTTTTTTTTTTTCTTTTATTATATATTGAAATAACTTTTTTTTTATTAATGTACTAATTATTGTTATTTTGTTATTATATTATATTATTAATGTAATTGTAAAAAAAAAAAAATCTTATTTTATAGAATGGGTAATTGGAAATTAGGTGAATTCATAGATCATTGGTTAAAATCTGGATATGAAGAATGTATACAGGAAATTTCCCAAATGGTCAGTACTCAGGATCAGTTTTTAATCGAGCGTCTTTTGAAATTTCAATTGAAATCATGTTCTTGGACTTCTCATAATAATTTTATACAATATAATCTAATACGAATTTGTATGGAAAAAAGTGATGAACAACATATAAATATACTTCTTCGATATTTTATTTTCCCTCCTCATCTCTGGAGCAGAATAGCATATTTTATCGCTGAATTACTAGAATTTGCCTCCAGTATATACCCAGATTACGATGTAATTGTTAGTGAATTAATTGATTCTTACGATTTAGTTCATCGAATGAATCCTTTACAACTTTGTCTCACTGCACTTTATATGGGTGTAAATATTGTTCCAAAACACAAAAGACCGACTATTTTTAAAAGTGACATTAATAAGGAACTCTTTGATAATGAATATACTCTTTTAGAGCTAATGTGTTGTCTTGTCGTGGAGAATTGTATGAAGAAATATTGTGAAACTGAAATTATTAAATATTTAATTTGTCTCTATGCTCCAATCGTTATTTCCGTCACCGATTCAAAAATGCATTTAACGAGTTTTGACAAAAGCAAGGATATTTCTTCATTTTTTGTTGCTAACTGTACAAATTCGGAAAAAATGGATAACAGTCAAAATCCATTAAATAAATCTGATTCTATACAATTCAATCTTAGTTTAATGAAACAACATCTATATCAAAGCGATCCATCTACGGATAATGCAATAAGTAATATTGATATCTGTAAAATTGATTCAAATGATTCTACCCTTAATAAAAATAACAGTGTTAGCAATATAAACAATAATAACACAAATAATATAAGTAATTCAAATGAAAGCAAATATATCAACATTAGTACTCTTAATCAATCACATAATATGAGTAATAATTTGTATTATAACAACCCTTTCTATAATAAGAATGTTGCTATGAATAAAACAATTTCAACCTATGAATCATCCTATGGAGGTATAAGTGATAATCCTATTGGAATACCAATGTATCTCCTTCATGAACAGAATAGTTTTGATATTAGTAATCATTGTATTGATATAGATGATCAATCTGATTTTGAGAATGATAATTCTGTAAATATTCATCCGTCTTTACTACAAAAAGGAAATGAATTTGAAATAGAAAATGTTTCTTATCAAACTAATGATTTACTTTCGCAATCTATTTCTACTTCATTTACTCAGTCTACTTCCCTTTCTGAGAATAAGATTAATAAAAGTAATGTCAATTTTTATCTTCAAAAAAGTAATGATCCTATCAAGGTTAACCAATCTACATCATTCGAAATTCATGAACAAAAGAGACCAATAGTGGAAGTAAGTAAGAACTTAAATGATTCAGAAACTGATGATGAAAAGACACCTATACTAGAATCTGAAGTAAAATCAACAGAATTTGAATCTGATGATTTAATTACCCCTACAACCAATAAAAAAAGACCCATAGATAGCTATGTTGGTTTTAGTGCAAATTTAGAAGGTTTGATCTCAGAAAAGACTACACCCATTATTCATTCCAATGAAATAGTCACAGAAGCTATAGAATCGAACAATGAAAGTACCATGCAAGAGATGAACGGCATTAAAACCCTCAAGAAGAAGAATAGTGATCACCCTCGAAACGCCAATCAAAATGACATTAACGCTTATAAAATTAAAAAAGAAAATGATAAACAAAAAACTATGGAAACTGTTAATCCTATACAAGCAGTAACTGTTGAACCACTTGAATTGACAGAATTAGAAAAGATTACTACAAAGATCACAGAAGATTCCTCATTGACAAATCAAAATCAACAGATTAAAAAACAAAAAGAGGATAAAGGAATTGAAATTCCATCAGCATTAATACAAATGGTTGATAACGGCAATAATGATAATAATGATAACAAAAATCAAGATGATATTAATACATCGATTAATACTTCGTATAGTGAAAGACGTTCATTTAGAATTAAAGATAGTCTTTCTCTTTCTAGTGAATACAGTGGTTTAAAAAGATCTAATCAATCTATTAATACTATCAATGTCGCATCTTCAAAGTATAGCCAATATCCAAATCGTACCTTGTCTAGAAATGATTCTGAGGATAAACTTCATCAATATCTTAGTCGTCATTCTATCAGTCTCTATGAAGATATAGATGAAGCGAATGGTGAAATTGAAAGTGATTTTGATAACAATACTAATTATACCTCACTCGGTTTCATAAATAGGCTTAATAGCACTCCAAGCGAGGTTATATCTGGTTTTGATATATCAGATCATTGTCCTAGTTTTTATTCCTATAGTATTAATGTCGGTCAGAAGGGTAAGAGACCTTTGTCAATAGCGACATCTATGTCATCTTCTTCCTCTTCTTATGATGAAAAGAATGATTTACATCATGAATATTCTTTTGTTTCCATGCTTTCCTCAAAACCATCCCTTTCTATGAAATCTGTTGTAAATTCTTCCAACAGTAAAGTCGTCCTTCGTGAATTTGTATCTACGAATGCCAATTCTTATCGTATACAAAGACCTCAAGGAGGTTTGATAGGTACCATAAGTAATAGTTTACAAGACATTGCATCTACTCAACAAAATATTTCAACTTCTGAGTCAGCTTCAGTTGAGCACTCAATAGAAAAAAGTCATTTTATTAATGTTCTTTCCACACCTAGTTCATGTCAAGATGAGCGCCAACCCAATGATGACTTTATACCTTTAACTTCTCAAAAATCATTAAACAATTCTGATATTTCCATGAATGTAAATAATCCAAAAAAAGTACCCCCAGTAAGAACATCATCTCTTAATCCTTTGCAAAGCTTTAACACCAGTACTACTGATAATCCTCATCAAACAATTAATCCTTTTTCCGCAAGTATATTGTTACCATCAGAATCTTCAATTCTTAACATATTACATAATAATAATCATAAAGTAAATCATCAGATTCGTATGGAAGCTCTTCATGATACCATTCAACGTATTAATCCTAATCTTCCAGAGAAATGGATACAAGCACTGAAGTTGGTTGATGATTATCAACATCGTCCTTCCATTCAAGACAACTTTACTGATTACACAATGGATCATTTAAATGAATTGGAAGCTGTACTAAGAATTTTTCATCTTTATGATATGAAAGATATTCAAAATAATATCATGGGATGGGTTGATTCCTTAATTTCAAAGAATTAAAAAAATGACGACACTGATTATAAATGTATAAAGGGGAAGAAGAAAGGGAAAAAGAAACAATTAAAAAAAAAAAAAAGCAGAAATCAAAATATAAGAAAATGAAAGGTTATGGAGAAGGTAATATTAGTGGTATTGTCATAAAGTAGAAATTATATTGGAGAAAGAAAAAATATAAAGTTTTAAATTTCTATTTATCATTTGAAAATAAATTTAAGGCTACAAAAGAGGGAAAAAGAAGTAATAAAAACATTGAAATTTTTAAATTCTTTTTTTTTTTTTAACATATATCATATTTTTGATTCTATTAGAAATTAATAAAAGTACATTTTTATCACCATCACCAAAAGAAATAATAACAGTAATAATAATAATAATATATCGTTTTTATTTAATATATATAAAATTTAATCAACACTTCAACAGTTAAAAGACTAGACAGTTTATATACATATGTAATATATAATATAAATGAAAGAAAAACCCATCAGATTTCCTAGAAAAAAAGAAAATACTTTTTTTAATATACCAAATAAATCATTTTAACTAAACTATATTTTTATATATATAGTTTTTTATTTTATACCTAAGAATAAAAAAAGTATTTATTCTTTATCAATATTAAAATATATATATATATAGAAATTATTATTATTATTATTATTATTATTATTCTATTATTATTTATTTATTTCCGAAAAAAAAAATTCCAAAGAGTAAAAAGTTATATATATATTTTTAGCAATTAAATAGTATCATCTATTCGATTAATAAAATGAGTATTATAACCAAGTTATAGATAGTTTAAAGAATATTAGATAAAAGATAAATCCATCAATCAAAGACATTAAAAATAAGAACAAAATAAAAGTAAAAAAAAAAAAATAAAAAAATAAAAAATAAAATAATAAATAAAATAAAATAATGATTAAAAACAATGAAAAAAAAAAAAAAATAAAAAATAAAAATAAATAAAAAATGAAACATCATCAAAATAGTCATTCACTTTTACGATGAAAAAGGAATAAAACAACTTTAAAACAAACAAAAAAAGATTAAAAAAAAAATTAAAACCTTATTTACAAATAATTATTACAAAGGAAAAAGAAAAAATATATTTTATAAAACTATTTTAACTAATAACCTTTTATAAAAGTTATTCTTTTTAAATGATTATATAATTAATACCATTATAGAAATTGAAAAAAATAGTTTTATAAAATTAAAAAAAAAAAAAAATAAAAAAAATAAAATAAAAAAATAAAAAAAACATTTTATAAAAATAGAAAATTTTTAATTTTTTTGTGAATTAGATAATTAATCTTTTTTTTTTTTTTTTTTTTTTTTTTTTAATAAAAGTATATAAAAAAAAAAGAAAAAGAAAGAAATTGTTAAATTTTATATACCAATAAATAATTAATATTTATTACAAAAAGATACAATTTTATATTTTTATTTTTTTTTTTTTTTTTTTTTTTAAATATTTTAGTGTGTTTTCATCTTTTCCATATAGGTAAAAAAAAATAGATAATAATAATAAATACACAAATAAAAAATAAATTTTATAAATAGGCAAAGTAATTTTTATTTTAATATATAAAATATTTTTTATATATATAATAAAAAAAAAAAAAAAAAAAAGATAAATAAAATCAAAAATTATTTGTTATTTTAAAATATAAGAGCTACATATTCAATAGAAATACTATTATTACTTAAAATTATTGTCGTTTAAACATATAATAGATTTAAATAATATTATAAAAATTTTTTTTTTCTTTTTTTTTTTTATATAAAATTTATTCTTGGATATAATACATTTTTTTTGGGGGGGGGAGAAGGTGAGATTTAAAAATAAAAAAAAGTTTTTTTTTTTTTTTTAAAAAGCATAACGTCTTCTTTTTCGATGAAATATTTCATGATTAGTATGGATGGTATCATTTGAAAAAGGTATAACAATTGGTATTGAAGAACTAGCTTGAGATTGTTCCAAGTTAGAATTTTTAATTTTAGTAGGAGTAGATGGAGTGGCACCATCGCCAAAAGATACCTCTTTTTTCAATTTAGAATGTATTAAAGAATGATCTTCTTGGAAATTGGAATTAGGCTCTGGTTCTTCAAATAATAATGACATTGGTTTTGATGATCCAGAAGATGGAGGTGAGGCTAACTTTCTTAATTTTGATTCTTGATAATTTTGGTGGAATAAGCCGCTGGTATGTGAACTTGAATAAGACCGTTTAGAAGGAACAAGAGAAAAGGAATGGGACTGTATTTGATTTGGCTTTAAAGAATTTTTATGGTTATGAGAATGAGAACGTGATCTATTATTACTTTTTTTCTCGATATTAAAATAATTCATGCCTAATAGAGAAATATCAAAAAGAATAGAAAGATATTGAGTATTAATATGAATGTTACAAAGATCTGGATGATGTAGTAAAAGTTGTTTATATTGTTCAGTATTAAAGATATTAGGGAAGGATTGATAAATTGTTGGTGTTGTTGTTGGATGAGAGTTGTCTTCTTCATCTTTTTCGTCAATTTCAATTCTATTTTCTTCTTTTTCACCTTCTTTTACAAAATCAACTTGTTTATCTTTTTCATTTATTAATACATTAATCTCATTTTCAGTACTTTCTATCATAGCCTTTATTTTTTCTTTATTTTCATTCTCTTTAGGATCTATTTCTTTGTTCTTATTCTCTTCTGTCATCACAATAGTTTCCTTTGTTTTATCTTTTTGGTCATTCTCATTTGATATTGGAGTACTTATTTTCTTTTCAATATTATTAAATTGAGAATGGATCATGGGGTCTAAATCCTCTATCGATTCTGAAATGAGATTAGAGAAATAATCGGGTGTGGGAGAAATGAATTCTAACGAATTTTGTTTTTCTGTATGATCAATTCTCATAGAAATACTTTCCGTTTCATTTTTAGTTAATTCATTTTCTTTTACATCTCGAATAATAATTTCTTGAAGAGTATCATTGGTATTCTCTTTTTGTCGATCTTGTAAACTTGGTAAATTACTTCCTTTTTCATTAGTGGTATCAACCTTTATATCTTCTTCAGTATTATTATTCATATTTCTTATATTATGCTCCATTGTTGATATTGAATTGGAATCTTCAATTAGTTGGGTATTTATATCATTTTCCTGCAACCTATCAGACATTTCAGAATTATGATTCAATGAGTTCGTATGTTCCTCTTCTTCTTTGACTATCATTCTATTTTCATTATTTTCTAAATCTTCTTTGATAAGATTTTGAGATTTCATATAACTTAAAAATTCATCATCCTCTTTTTCTTTTTGATTGAATTTAAAGTTTTCACTATCATCTTGAATCAATTGATCTAAATCAATATTTTCTAAATATGCCCATGGATTCTTTTCTTCTTTTTTAAAGGATAAAGAAGAATCTTTGGTATAATTATTATACAATTCTTCCTTTTCATTTACAAAATCAGAGTAATTATCTTTACTTTCTCGTCCTTTTTGTTGATTTGGCAAAACTAGATTTTCATGTTCATAATGACTTAATAAAATACGTGTTTGCTCAGAAATGGGTATAACATAGGGTGATAATTCAGATACAAATAATTTTCGTTTTACAAAGGGAAGTACTTCTCGATCAAATTTTCGAATTCGTCTTAATTCTGATTTCATTTTTTTCTTCCATTTCTTTCGTAATTTTTTCTTTTCTTTTGGTAGATGCTTCGTTTTTAGCTTTATTCTTAGATTTGATTTCACTTCATTTATTTCATGATTATTCATTTCATCTTTATTTTCTCCTTCTTGATTTTCTTCTATTCCTTCTTTTTCTTCTTCCAATTCATAATACTTTTTTGAAATTAAATCTACACCTAATTCCTTTTCTTTTTTTGATACGACACGTTTAGCATTTTTGTATTTATTATAGGCTTTCTCGTACTCACTAAATGCTTCAATTAACGCTTGAAATTCATCCGAAGTGTGTTCTTGGAATTGTTGTTTTTTCGATATAGTTTTATCTTTATTATCATTATCAACTTCATCTTTATTCTCATTTGCTTTATTATCCAGAGAAACTTGATTGAGACTTAATTCTTCTAGATAATCATGAATCATTCGATAGATAGATTCATGAGAAATCTCTGTTTCATGATGAGGATTACAAACTTGAGATGCTGACCAAATAGAATAGGCTATAAAATTTTTTAACGCTTCATGACCACTAACTTGTCCATTTTCATCATAACATGAATCTGATGGTTGAAAAGTTTCTTGGTTAGGTAATACTATATCTAAGCTTTCTCTGAGCTTGAAAAAATTTACCAAATCTTCATCGCATTCTTTAAAAGGAAGAAAACGTTGATTTATTTTAATAATTTTTTCTTTTGGGAAATATTTTTTTAATAATTGATTGAATTCTTTTCTAAAAAGTGGATTAGTCCAATCAATATTTGGGTTATAATTTTGTTCAGGAAGTTCAGTCATTGTTTTTGTAGAACTAGAATATTGATTGTCATGATCAGATAATCTTTGATGTATTTCATTTCTTAAATAAAAAAAAATTAATAATAATTAATTTAAAAAAAAACATGTTTTTACTTAAATTTAATATTATTTAAATAGGCAACTTACAATGATTTCACCATAATATTATTTTTCATTAAATTAACACTATCCTTTACTTCATGTTGAATAACTTCCCGATTAAAATATTGAATAAATCCATGTATAGAAGAAATATCTCGAGGAAGTAATGTATCCTTAGTAAGATATTGATATAGAGATGTGTAATCTTGTGAACTATACGCCATACGATCACGCACCATAGATTCATTGTTAATAAAGTTTTTTCGATCCTCAATTGAAGTTTTTACTTCAATTTTATCTTTCATTTTTTTACTCGCTGGTTTTTTCTTATCAATTGGTAAATTATTTAAATTAACTGTATTTTCAAGATTAGCATCCTCACTTAATGATAAAGAAGGAACTGAATTTTTACGATCCCGTGATTGACGAGAATGTGAAGATGATAATGTGGTAAAAGTCATATCTGGACTAGATAAATCATCATGATTATCATTTTTCATGCTTTTGGTTTCCTCTTCTTCACTTTCATCTTCTAATAATAATAAATTATTAATGTTTAATTTTTGATTTCCTTGAGAATCATCTTGTTCATTTATTATTGTATTTTGACTGCTAGAATCGAAGGTATTATTTTGTGAAGGATTAAGAAAGGAGTCAAAAGAAGAAGAATCTTCATTAACTAAAGTAAGTTGGGATATGCTTTTTGATAATGGTGATATTACTTTCTTTTCTAAAGGAACACTAAATAATTTCGAATTTTTATCATAGTCATTTAATGAAAGAACACTTGATGAAAAATTTGTTGCTGATACATTTTCTTTAGCATCATTTGATAAGGTTGATTTAGTATGACATTTTACTAGTAATGTATTATAAAAGATATTACCACGATCCGACAGTTGAAATATATGAATTTCATCAGTATTGGTATCATGATGTGAGGAAAGGCTTGTGAAACCTTTCAAAGGTGAAGAATGGTGAATGAGATCTTCAGAATTAATTTTTAAATATTGTTTTTTGGAAAGTAATTCTTTGGTAGAATAATGTTCTTGATTATATGATTCAATAGAAAAATTGTAATGATTAATAAATGGTACATCATATTGGGTTTCATTATTTTTATTTTTAGAATATGGGTGAATAATATTTATAGCACTAGCACCAGTATAAGAATTCCATAAAAATACCATATCTTTAAATAATAATAATAATAATTAATAAAGATATTTGCTTAAATTGTTAAAATAAAAATTCTTATATCTCTACTTTTATTTTTTTTTTTTTTTTTTTTTTTTACCTGATGCTAAATTATTATAATATGTAGGAGTGATGTCCATTCCATTTGGAATATTATCACCATAATTATGATTAATGGAAAGAAGTGGATGTTTAGAGTAACGAATATCATGCAATAAAATCTCATTTTCAGTAAGAGTATATACATTTTTTACATTGATAGGGTGTGGTTTGGATATAAAAAAGTTTTTATTTGGGTCAAATAATACATTTATTTCTCGACTATTACATCCTCTTGGTATCTTTTTAAATATAATTAAAAATGAAAGTGAATAATAAAATATGAAGAAAAAAAATTAATATTTAGATTCCTTATGAGAATGAATTATTTTGTAAAAAAAAAAAAAAAAAAAAAAAAAAAAAAAAAAAAAAAAAAAAAAAACTCACTCTTGAATCTAATAAATTTATAGATTTATTATTGGTATAAAGTAATAACTTTGGATGATTCATATAAGCACAATCATTAAATGTATAATTATTATGGGTATTTATAATGTCATGACTATTCAAAAAATAATTATGATAATGATGAATATAAAAAATATAAAATAAAACGATTATATTTATAAATTAGTATATATTTAAAATATATTTATTCATTGCTTTATTTTTCTTACCTTTGGGTATTTATATTAAAAAGTTTTACTATACCATCATTTTCAGTAATAACAGCTTCTTCAATTTGGTAACGATTAATGTCAATTGAAGCAATAGAAGTATATAAGCTTTGATAATGACCGAAAAAGGAGGTATAAACTCTTTCATTATCATTATTATTGGTTGATGATAAATCAAATTGAATAAAGGAAACTTTATCAGGAAGCTTAACACCAAAAACTGATATTCCATTTTGAGAAACAACATTGGTAATTTGATTTATACTATTTTTAAATTTTAACGGATGATTATTTGAAAGTAAATGGCATTTTTCATCATTTTTTTCTTTATTAAAGTTATAAAATGCTATTTAATTTATAAATTAGGGGAGAAAGAGTATATTATTATATATTGTTATATTTAATGTTAAAATTAATTCATTGAATGAAATAATAAATTTAAATGCACTAAAAATAAATTCAAAACATGGATTGTTTCCTTTTTAAATAATTTATTTTAAATTCATACTAATTTTATTGATTTAGAATTTTATTTTTATTTTTTTTTAAAAATAATAATAATAATAATAATAATAATAATAATAATAATAATTACATATTTCTGAATCATAAGTTCCTGATACTGAAATTAAATAAGTTTTATTTTGATTCCCTCCAGATGTTTGGTATAAAGTGAGTAAATTTTTTGGAATTAAATTATTATTAGTATTGGCATTAAAATACAAATCATTTTCATTTTGCCCTTCTTTTTCAAAAATATTATTAATAATTTTATCTGGTACATAAGCCGAACCATAATTGCTACGATAATAATCACAATTTAACTTTATCATTAAAAATAATAATTATATAAAATTGAGAGTAAAAATAATTATGAAATAATTGTACATGTTAGCAATGCTAAATTAATACATTACAGAAAATTTTCAATTAATTCTACAATTCATTATTAAATTTCTTGATTTATACTACCTTTGTTTTTATATTACTATTTTTATAAATATAATTATTTGATGAAGTATAAATTTTTTTGATTGATTTATGAGTTTCTAATGTTAATTTATCTTTTTAATAGATAAAAAAAAAAAAGGCAATCAATTATTAGTAATAATAAAATTTGAAATTATATAATCGAATAATTTTCGTCATAAAAATTAATAATTATACTTAATAAAAATTACAATTTTGAATTATTATATATATATATATATAAATTACTTAATAATTTTATATAATTTTACCTGAATTTTTATTAAATATTCGTTCACCGGTAAAACAACCAAAATCAGAAGGTATTAATTGATAACTAATCCAAGAGGGAAACGCGGAATTGATTTTGTCCACCATAGTAATTGTTATTTCAATACTGCAAATTTGTTCAATTACAACTAATTTTTATTATCTTTTTAATATGAATTGGGAAAAAAAAAAAAAAAAAAAAAAAGGCAATTCTTTTATAAAGTATGATTTTATACTAAGTATTAATGTTTATTTGCTTGTAGTTAACTTTTAATTTAAATCAATTCCAAAAATTTAACCAATGATGAAATATATTATAAATAATTATATTCTTAGGATATATTATATATATTTATGCTTCGTTGTTGTTTTTTTTTTTTTTTTCTTTTCTTTTCTTTTCTTTTAATTTGTTTATTAATATTTGTTATTTTAATGGTATAATTAATAAAACCTTTTAAAAAAAAAAAAAAATAAAATAAAAAATAAAATTCAATGAATTAAATTTTAAAAGACTTTTCTTTAAATATTATTCTTTAATCTTTTAATATATATTTATTATAAAAATTTAAATTAATTTTTAATTACTATAGAATACATCAATACACCAAATTAAAATAAAAAAAAAAAAAAAAGTTCTAATCAAAAAATAAGGATATAAATATTATCTATAAAAAAAAAAAAAGTATTTAATTGTTTAATAAATAAAGAGTAAAGTTCAACTCTCTAATACTTTTCATTACTCGAAGATAATCTTTTCTGGATTATTATTAATTATCCTATATCATTTTATGTATGCATATCCAAATATCTTTTTTGTCTTTCAACTTCCAATAATAAAAACAAAATAAAAGCTACAAGTACAATTATTACAAGCCATAATAAAAGCTTTAATAATGATTGTCCTTTATTGAATTACACTTTGAAATTGTACTCTAAACAACAGTATTATTGAATATAATACTGTTGTTTAGAGTATTATATTCAATATGTAATTCAAAATACAATAGAAAATACATAAATGCTATTCCATTATCTTAGGAGACTAGATTTATCCATCATTTAAAAAAAAAAAAAAAAAAAAAAAATATTTTTTTATTAACTCTAATTCTGATATATACAAGATTCAAAATATTCAAATATATTTTAGTATCTTTTATTTATAATTTAACTTACATTACTAAAAAGTATGTGTGCTTTAAATATACATTTTTAAATATATAATTTAATAATTTTTCACATTTTTACACATTAATTACAAACAACATCTGTAATTATATTTTACTTTCTTCAACATTTTTCCAATGGCATATATATATTCATTTAACTTATTAATACTGAATGTTTTAAATTGTAATTTATTTACTTTTTTATTTACTTTCTTATTTTTTTTAAAAAAAAAAATAATAATAATAATATGTACTCTTAAAATGAATTATGTAGCTGTATAAATACTATTATTGAAATAAGTGTATAAAAAGTTTATAATAAATTAATGAAAAGAGAACAACATTTTATAACAAATTTTTACTGAATATTTTTTTATATATTAATATAAAAAATCGATAGCCTTTTTTTTTTTTTTTTTGACTTTAATAGACTTAGGATTGAACGTAACTTTTTCATTAATATTTAAATATATATTATTTAAATATTCCTATTGAATTATATAAGTAAATAATCATTTCTCATTTCCTCTTTAATTTGTCTAGATATGATACTTATCAAACATTTTAATCCTAAAATAACAATGACAAATAGCAAAATTACATATAATATAGATGTATCAAAGTTTCTTAATATTGAATCATCGTTTTTATTTACAATCTCTGTGAAATTTTTATCTGTAATATTATATATAAATGGGTTTTTATATTTGATTTCTTCCTTTTCCATAGAATAGTCTTTTCCAGCAAAGACCTTTAGAATAAGCATTACAATAAAAATGTATAATTTTACTAAAGAAATATTATTCGAAGTCATAATTTTTTGTTTATAGTATATAATCTATTAATTGTTGGCTTTTAAATTAAATAAATAAATTATGAATCAAGCTTAAATATGTTTTTTACTATATAATATTGTAGATATGCTAATGAAATAGTAATTGCATTTAAAGGTTTAATATTATATTTAAAATATAAAAAATTAATAAACTTTTTTAATTTTCATAATTAATAAATATTTAAAAAACATAATATTGAATATACATACCGTTTTTTTTTTTTTTTTTTTTTTTTTTTAATAAATAAATAAATAAATTTACACTGGTTAATGTATTAAAATATAAATGCTTTATTTTTTTTTTTTAAATTGTTTCAGTTAACGTAAAAATTAAGTTAAAAACTTAGAATAAATAATTAATCATTTTACTTTTTAAATTATATTTTCATATTTAGATATTATTCTTTTTTTCTATGTTTTCTTCAAGTAAAATGATTTTGTAATATTTTCAATAATTTGTTCTTTAAATTCACAAGATAGTGATAAAACTAATTAGATTGAAGCGGTCAATTATAATTAGTTTTTTAAGTTGTTACTTTTATATATTTTTATTAAATACTTGCTATTATTATCTCTTGTAATAAATAAGAATAGCAAATAAATACTGGCGATTACTTTATTCTTTTTTTACTTTTTTACTTTTAGATCCTTATCCTTCTCCTCCTTATCTTTTTTTTTTTTTTTTAATCAATAAAGATTTCATTTTTTAAATAAAAATTTTTAATATTAAAATTAATATATTTTAATTAATAAATATATTATTTTATTATATTTTATATATTGTATTATCTATTGTATAATATATTAATATATTAAATATTAGTTAATACTATATTGTCTATTGAATATCTGAATATCTTATATCTTTATTTTTACAGATAATATTAATAAGCAATAAGCATTTTATAAAATACTAAATAGTAGAAATTTACATATATGTATAAATATATTTTTTTTCGAATTTGATGATTATATATCAATAGTCATGTTAAATAAAGATATTCTAATAATTCATCTATAAAACCTAATGCATAACCGACCGATCACTTATAACATTCTTCAAATTAATATAACCAAATTTAAAATCGAACTTTTAATTATAATAATACTAAATCAAACTAATTTTTTACAGGGAAATTTTTTATTAAAATTTTTTAATATTTAATTAATGATTTTAATATAATTAAATATTATTGTAATATATCTTAAATTATATTGATCAAATAATAAATTAATATATTTATAAAAAGGATGACTAATAATATATTTCTTTTTAAAAAAAAAGAGTTTTTATTTTTCAAAAATACAAAGATTATACAAGGTAATTAAATGAAATATTAATGTAAAATTTTTATTTAAACCTTTAATTATATGTTTATCATTCAAAACCGAATTTTTGTAAAAGTGATATTTTAATAATATTCCTTCTTAATTTTTGAGTAAATTTTTTTTATTATTAATTTTTTTTATTTATAATTTTAATTTATTTTGTGTAACTTTAAATATTTTTTTATTGATTGTTATGTTTCATTTCATTTATTTTTTTATCAAATAAAATTTTAAAAATCAAATGAAATGAAAACTTTAATTAATAATAAAAAGAAAAGAAAGTGGGATATTTTTTTATTATTAAAATTGAAATATTTCATTTTCATTTGTTATTTAATCCATTAACTTTTAATTTTGGAGTAAAAGAAAAACATTTTTTAAAACTATGTTAACAGTTATTACTACTATTATTATAACTATTATTTATTTTTTTTAATTATTATTCTCTAATTTTTTAAAATATTTTAATAATTGATAAATAATAAAAAGAAATAAAAGCATTGATTATTACATACTTTATAAGAAAAAGAAAAGTATAAAAATTTATTATTTTTTATATCATTATAATTATAAAGTAATATTATCCATATGAATATTGTTTCTTTCCATTATAAAAGTTAAAATAGATATAAGAAAAAATAAATTGTTTTTTATAATCTTTCCTTTGCTAAAAAATAAAAAAAAAAATTTTTTATACGTTTTAATTTTATCTCGAGCAATTAAAACATACCATAAAAGTTCTGATATATACTTTATCAAAATAATAATATTCATACACAAATACACCTTTTAATTAATTTATTAGGTACTTGTGTCTATGAAAATGCATTGCAAAAAATATCTACAGTTAATGAGCTTGTATTCAATATATTTTCTACTAAATCACTTTTTGATAATATAGTTTCTTCACCATTTAATACTTCAAATAGTAATAAAATTTAAATTTAACATTTAAATTTTAAAAAAAAAAAAAAAAAAAAGTATATTTATATAATTTCAACAACAAATATAATTTTTTTTCCTTAAAAATATTACAACAATATTTAATATATTTAAACTTTATAATTAAGAAATTAGTTAAAAATATTTAAAAAAAAAAAAATAGTATCGTTATTATAAAATGCTACAATTAAATATATAATCATTAATTATTAATTATTAATACATTTAATGAATCATTACATATATTGGATAATTGAATAATGGACACATTTATTAAATAAAGTCAATTAAAACATGTCTAATATTGTAATTATTTGGAAATACATTATAATAAAAAAAAAAATCTTTTTTATCATTGTATGATTAAAAAAATAATCAATTATAAAATATATTAATAAATCGGTCTTTCATATTTTATTGTATTTTTCTTCTAATATTTTAATTTATATATTATTATTTATTTTTAAATCAATGAATATATTAAAAAAAGAAGAAAATATTTCGTCCAGAAAATTATAGAAAATATATTAAAGTATTTTATCTAACTATTAAAAAAAAAAAAAACCGGTTTTTTAATTTAAAAAATATCATTTTTAGTATAAAAAGAAGAAAGATTCTCTTTTTAAATTCTTTATATTATAAAAAAAAGAGGTAAATATTTTAAATATATAAAAAAAAAAGTATAAAATAAAAAATATTTATTTACATTTAACTAAATCATTATATATTTATTTATATAAGGTTTATTATTATTAAACTAAAAAATGGCTCCAAGCAACACCGAAATTGTAAAATCGGTAAAGGATATCAATTATTTAGTTAATTTTATTAGTGAAGGAAAATCATACAAAGTATATATTTCTCTTAATACTATAGAAAATGTAAATGTTATTATCATAGTTATTGAGGAAATAAACGAATTTTCATACTATATTTATAAAACAATAATGAATTGTAATAATGATCCTGTATTAAGGAATCAAATATTTCATCAAATTTATCCAACCATAAATTCAAAAGTCTCATTTATTCATGAATGCTTTCAAGAAAATAAAGTTACTATAGAAAAGGATGATTATGAAGACGCCATAATTGTTAAATTTAATTATAAGATTTGTGGTTATGATCCTATAAAATTCAATCTTAAGTTAAAAAAGGAATTGAAAAATGATCCCGATTTCATGGAAACTATCTGTGAAAAATTGAAACATTTATTAAATGAAGTCAGTAGTATTAAAGAAAGATTGGAAAAATTAGAAAAAAAGGAATAGATAATATAGAAAAATAAGAATTTAATTATATTTGACTCTCACCATAATAATTAAATAAAAAGATTAATATTAATTATATTTTTAAAATCATTATTTCTTTGAAGCTTAATACTATTTTAAAATAATAATTAAAATACAAGTTTAAAAATCTTTTCATAAAGATAAATTTTTTTATTTTTTTTTATTATTATTAAATGAATATAAGATAATTCATGTATTTTAAAATCATTATTGTTACATTGAAATGTTTGTTGTATTTAATAAAGAAATAAATGAATTACTTATTATTACTTACTATTTTACTTTTACTTTGGATTGGCATAAAAAGAAGCATTGTTATTATATTATTATTAAAGGATATATTATTTAAATTTGTATTGTCAATTCAAAAAAAAAAATAAAAAAGGTAGAATGATACACTTATATAAGTTGTTTATTTGCTTATATCGAAATCATTAATTTATATAATATATAGTCTATTATTTTAAACTACAAAATCGTAAGTATAGAAAAGAATACCAACTTCTATCTGCGAAAAATTAAATATCTTAAAGAAAAATTAGACATTTAGACAATCTGAATAGATAATATATAAAAATACGAATTAAAATCCATAGTTAACTCTCACAAATAGATAAACAATAATTTTAAAAAACTAATAATATTTTATTGAAATGTTTGTGTATTATGAAGAAGTAAATGTATTAAATATTATTTTACATTATTTTTACTTTTAAATTGGATTGGCAAAAAATATGTATTGTGTACTATGGTTTTAATATTATGATATATTATATAAAAAATTTTTTGTAAAAAAAAGGGAAATGATATGTCCATAATACTATTAAAAAATAATAAGTCCATTAAAAGTAATCTATTTAACCATAAAAAAAAAAAAAAAAAAAAAAGTTTGTTCTAATATTATAAATTAAAAAAATGTTATTTTTAGTATAAAAAAAAAAGTACATAATTTTTAGCATCAAGTAATGAGAAAAAAAAAATGTAATAATAATATATATATAGTGTATAAATAATTAGTATTTATTTGTTTTTAACTAAATTGTTAATTCATATATAAGAGAAAGTTTATTATTTTAAACTACAAAATGCCTACTAGAAAAGGAATAATAAAAAATAAAAAGGAACTTTTGAAAGATAACTCACCAACTATTAATATTAAGAGTATTGATGATAAATTATATAAAGTAAAGGTTTCTCTTGTTACTTTAAATAATATTAAAACTATTATTATAAAAGCTAAGAAAGCAAACAAAATTTTATGTTACCATTATCAAATAATAATGAATTGTAATAATGATCCTGTATTAAATCAAGGACCATTCCATAGAATTTATTCAACCCCAGAATTAAAATTTAACTTTTTTACTGAATGTGTTCAAGAAAGAAATATTATAATAAAAAAGGAAGATGGAATTGAAGATGTTTTAATTATTAATTTTAATTATAAAATTTTGGGTTATCGAGAACCTATAAAATTAGATATTAAGTTGAAAAGAGAAATGAAAGAAAACTACAATTTTATAGAAGTTATCTGTGAAAATTTGAAATTTTTATATAGTAAAATTACAAATATTAAGAAAAAAATTGAAAATAATAGAAAAAAAAAAGAATATGAGAAAAAAAAATAAAGTAAAATCGATTTAACTCTCACCTTAAAAAATAAAATAAAAAGAATTAAATATATATTTAAAATGACTACATTTTATTTTTTAGTTTAAAAATAAATAATAACAAAAATATAAATATTTAAACTTCAACTTTTTTGTTTCTTCTTTTTTTTTTTTTTTTTATTAATAGATAAATAATAATTCTAATAATTATTATTGTTTTATTTTACAGAATGTCTTAAAAGAAATGTTATAATAGAAAAAGAAGACGGAAATGAAAATGTCTTAATTATTAAATTTAATTATAAGATTTGTAGTTATCAAGAACCTATAAATTTTGATCTTAAGTTAACAAAAAAACTGAAAAATGATCCCAATTTCATAAAGACTATCCTTTGAAAAACTGAGGTTTTTAGTAAATGGAAGATTATGTTTAATCTTTAAAAATAATAAATTTATGAAATTTTAATTAAAATAATGTAAAATCACGTGTGTATTATAATACATGTGAAACAATAAATGAATGTCATTATTTATTATTTTGTGTAACCAATCTGTTATAAAACAATATTAATTTCATTTAAAATAAATTTTAATAAAATTTAAAAAAATTAAATATATTAAATATTACAATTTTATTAAATGTTTATAATAAAGCTTTATATTATAATATATTATAGTAATATAATTATAATATATTTATAAAAATATAATATTACTTTAAATTTTTTTATTTTTTTTTTTTATTTCTTTAAAAAGATACTTTTTCATTATTTTATACTTGTGTATGTGTACTTTTTAAAATAAAAAAAAAAGAAGTTTTAAAAAAAATATATAATGAAAATATAAAAACAAAATACATTAAAAAATACAGAGGAGAAAATATCTTTGCTATAAATTAATCATTAATATTTTAATAATAATAATAATAAAATTAAAAATAAAAAGAAGTAGTAATCTTTATCTTTAAAGAATGAAAGATAATATATAATATATAATTCTTATTCTAACAATTTCATTTTCAAAAATTATATTCAAGAAAAATCTTGTAAATAAAATACTAAATAATTAAATAACATAACACCTATAATAAAATTTAAGAGTTAAAGAAAATAAAAACTATAAACTAGAAAAATTTTAGAAAATAAATAGATAAAAAAAAAATGAATTACTTTCATTTATCAATAATTTTTCTTGCTATTCTAAATAGCATATATGGACGTATGGTTACTTTTAGTGTTATTGCTTTTGGTAATGAAGCGTCCGTTACAATTAATGGTATTGTTTATCCTATGAAACGTATAGATGATTATTCAAATGTTCATGCTGTTACTGCTATGCTTGAAGAAGTACCACTTGAGTAAGTTATATTTTAAATATTTTAAAATAACTTTATATATTAACTATTACTTGTTTATATGTCTATAACTAATTTTTTTAAATATATATTTATAAATTCATAAATACACCATTTAAAAAAAAAACTATCATTAATTTATATCAATCCATAATTCATGTGATTCATTAATTCATTTTATCAATGTTTTTTTTTTTTTTTTTTCAAAATAAAATTTCATTAATTTATATATATGACATTAAATTATTATAAAATTTCAATTAAACAAAATGCATTCAAAAATCCCACAAAATAATATAAATTTATTTATTCTTTATTATAATAAAAATTTAATTAAACAAAATGCTTTCAAAAATCCCACAAAATAATAATATAAATTTATTTATTCTCAAATTGTTTAAATGACAATAAAGATATTATTATACTGTAGATGGTCAAAGTGAACAATATATTAGAACACTTGATTCTACAGCTATCACATCACACATTGAATTTTTTGGCAGAGAAAAAACTATTAGACCATTAAAGGGAATGGGATATCCACCAGACAAGCCTCAGTGGGTTCGTTCTATTGGTAAAACAGAAGTATTTGATGATTCCTATATTCCAACTATTATTGTTGACTCTGGTTCTAGAGAATATTTTGTTTCTGGTAATGATACTTGGACTTTAGGTAGATTTACTATGATTTTAAAGGATGAAATTTTTACCGAAGAAAATGTTCCAACCAAATGTCAAAATCGTTACGAAGATAAATTCCAATGGAGAGTTAAACTTCAACATAAAATTCATAAGAGAAGTGTATTTAAATTTAGAGCAAATGCTGTTGATCCTACCTTTTTCCGTCAATCCTTATATGGTGATATGGCTGCAGCCGTTGGTAATCCAGTTCATAATCAAGTTATTTGTCGTGTTTACTTAAGTGATGGTACTCCTATTGGTTTATATTTAATGATTGAAGTCACTAGTTCTCGATCCTTTATTAGGACACAGTTTTATGGTAATGAAATTTCTGAAAAAGTAAAAGTTCCAAATAAGAGATTAGGTTTTCCATTAGATTGTCGTAGCGGTTCTGATTTCTATCCAAATGGACCATATGATCAATTTATATATTCTGAAGGTGAAACTAATGAAGGAATTGCCTACTTATCTAAAGCTATGCATGAAGTCAATGTTTATGATGAAGCTGATGTTCAAAGATTCAATAAAGAATGGTTTGATTTAGACGTTTTCTTAAGATCTATGGCCTTAGAATATTTAACCGGGGATTGGGATTCCTATTGGATGGATACTTGTAACTTTGTTATGTACGATGCTCCAGAAGAATCTACTGATTCCACCTTAAAATATTATTTCATTGATCAAGATTTTGATTTAACCTTTGGTATTGGTTTATCTCACAAAGTCAATTTTTATGGAGACGCTTTCCCATCTCAATCCTATAAAACTTTAGTTGACCGTACATGGAACGTTGGTTCAAAGGATCCAGCAAATCGTGAAGCCATTGATATCTTCTTACGTGGAGGGGTAACCACAACCATGTTTGAAAAGCATTTAATCGATATTGTTAAGCATGTCTTCAATCCAGTTGCTTTAGGACGTCGTTTAAGCGAATATGTTGATCGTTACACAGAAGAAGTTAAATGGGATTACACCATTGAACGTTTACGTATAGCTAATAATCCAAATCATACACGTTACGTTTTTACCATGGATGATTATTATGCCAATTTAGGTGATACCAAGGTTAAAAGTGCTCAATGGGGTTTAATGAGATGGATTAAAATGCGTTCACAAGCTGTAGCAAAAGAATTTGGATTTGAATGGGATCAAGAACCATTAGATCCATCTCCAAAGAATATTCCAATTCCAGATGATGATGATGACGATGATGATGATAAAAATAACACAATTACTGATGAAAATAAAATGAATCTTAAAGCAAGTGCTGCAGTCAACTCTTTAACTACAATTAATATTACCTGTATACTTGTATTCATTACAAGTCTTTTCCTTTTCCCTATAGCTCTCTAAAAAAAATAATAATAATAAAATAAAATAAAAAAATTAAATAGCAATATAAAAAAAAAAAATTCATTTTCCTCTATATATTTAAATTTAAAACTAATATAAATAAAATAATGTAATCATACTTTTTTTTTTTTTTTTTACTTCTTTTCCCTTTTTTATTTATATTTATTAATTATTATGATTTTAAAAATGATAAAAAATAAAAAGATAAACATAAAAATAATATATTATTATCTTATTATTTTATCGGTTAACCCTTTTCATAGAATTCATTCTTTTTCTAATACTACCATTACTTCTTTATATCCATGTTAATATAGTTTAGTTTATAAATATAAGCAACAATATAAATTCATAATAATTATATTTAATTCATTCGTTTAAAAAAATTTTTTTTTTTTTTTACTTTTAATATATAATTGATTAAATTCTTTTTCCTTTTTACTTTATTTTCCATCTTCTATAAAAATTAAATACCAAATATATATATACTATATATGATTTTTTTTTTTTTTAAAAAAAAAAAAAAAAAAAAGAAATAAATAAAATATTTAAAAGTATAATCATTATTTTTCTTTTGTTAGACGTATTTTTCTTTTATAATGCAAAAACACCTATAAAGTTTAACAAAAAATAATAATAATCGAAATAATTGTTTATATATATATATTTAAGATGTCCCATTTTAAATATTTTTTTTTTTTTTCTTTATACATCAATTTGATTATTCCTAATTTATGGCTTTCACCCTCTTTATCATTTTCTTTTCCTTTGATAAAAATGAAATATTATTTAAAAGTATTATTAAATATTTTTTTATAACTATTGATATTATTTATATTTACGCATATTTACTTGAGATAACTCATAGTAAATAAATAAAGTATATATTAAAATGAATAAATAAATTTAATAATTAAAATATAATTTTTATTAACATTTTAACATAATACTTTTTTTTTTTTATCATTTTTGATAAATTGATTTAATTCAAATATATTTTTTTTAGCATCAACTTATTTTATTTAATTTATATTAGGATTAGTATAGTTACTTAAGGATCCTTCTCTCAAATCATAATGATAATAAACACCAGTATCTGGTGCAAAAGCTTTTCTTGGTTTTTTTCTATAAAGTCTTTTTTTAAAAACTACATCTTCACAATTTTCTTTAAATGTAGGGAATCTAATATTTCTTCTCATTAAAAATCTTTTTCTAATAATAGAAGGGATAATACAGCCATAAGGTTTTTCCTCTGATTTTGTAAAAGTCTCACTAAAATTATGAATAACTCTTACACCATGAACAATATCCTTTCTCTTTTTATTATTATATAAATGTTCAAACCATCCTGGATCAACGTAATCATCTCCATCAATAAAACCAATAAATTTTCCTTCAGCTTTTTCAATTCCTAAATTTCTTGAATATCCTGCACCATTATTTGTTTTTGAATAAATAGCTTTTATTCTATCATCCATTCTTTCGTATTCTTGTATAACTGATTTTGTTGCATCTGTGGATTTATCATCAATAACTATTATTTCAATATCTTTTAAAGTTTGATTTAATGCTGATTCAATACATCTACCAATTTTATCTTCTAAGTTATAAGCTGGTATAACTATACTAACTTTAACATTATATCCTCTTTTTCCTATGTTAAATTCTATATTGAAAAATAATAATTGATTTTTTTATTTTAGATGTTATTTATTATTATTATCTTTATATTATTATAAAAATTTTAATGATACATTGGTTTTTACCTTCAAAATCATCATCATTATCATTTCTAATATTCATATACTCTGGATACGCATAGTTTAATCTAAAATGAAAAGATAGAATAATGGTGGTAAAAATTAACACTATTAAATTAACCTTCATATTTACAATATAATACTATAATACACTATCTACAAAATATATAATAATATTTTTTATATAAAGAATTTTTCTATATATTAGAAAAATAAATAAAATAAAAAAAAAAAAAAAAAAAAAAAAAAGAGAGAGAGAGAAACTTTGTAATTTAAATATTAATTATTTTAAAAAATAAAAGTAAAAATAATGAATGTATTAACTATTATGATTTTTTTTTTCTTTATCACTATTTTTAACTTTAAAGTATTTATATTATAAAGTAAAAATAAATAATATCCTAATTAAAAATATTTTATCTCTTGAATAATCCATATATAATTATAATTATATATTATAAAGTTAACAAAAAAAAAAAAAAAGAATAAATAAAATAACCTATAAAAATATTCCTTTAAACGATACAAATAATTTTGAAGACTTTCTTTTTAATTGTAAAAAAAAAAATATATATTTTATTATTAATAATACTTTATTTTTATAAAATGTAAAAAAAAAAAAAGTAATTTTTAAACTTTACTTTTAAATAAAATAAAATAAAAAAAGTTAAAAAAAAAAAAAGAATTATATCATTCATTATTATATAAACAAGAAAATGTTTTATCTTTAATGATTTCGATTGTTAAAACATCGGATGAATAAGATGCTTTGAATAAAATAGGTCTATTAAACTATTACAACAAATATAATAATTATAAATATTTAATATAAAATTTCATCGCATTAAAAAAAATAGATAAAGTATTTAAAGAAAAAACAAAAGGTTTAGGTTTAAAAATAAGAGAATAAAAATAATTACTCAAAGTATAATCTGTAAAACTTTTATTTGATTTATAATATAGTATTAACTTGAAAATAATAATAATAATAATAAATAATATATATCATAGAGGATCGTATACTATCGTATATATATACTTTATCTTTCCTTAAAACAAATAATAATAAATAATATATATACTAATCATAGAGGTCCATCGTATACTATCGTATATATGGATATACTTGCATATACTTTGATACTTTTTTCTTTTGAATTTCTTCAATATTTGCCATTTTTTTATTTATTAAAATTTAATAATTTCATAAAAAAAAACTGCCGCATTTTAAATTGAAAATTATTAAATTTTAATTAATTAATATATTGTTTATTATGGCTGATGGTTCCAAAATAATAGAATATTATATTTCTATGTATTTAATAAATTATGTATTTTGTTGTAGATAATGGCTTTAAATTTAATTGTAAAGTATTACATTGAATTTAAATATTAACTGTATTATTAAATATATTAAATTTAATTCTTTTTAATAAAAATTTAAACTAAAAAAAAATGCCAATATTTTTTTTCTTTTTTATATTTTATATTTATTTTATATATAAATAGTTTGAAATTTCATCACTTTGTTGAAATTAAATTAAAAAAATAAGAATATATAATATACATATTATCATTATTATTTGTAAAAAAAAAAAAAAAAAAAAAAAAGAAGAGAAACAAAGAACAGCAATAAAAATAACAATTCATAAGTAAAAAAAAGTATTGATAGAAACAAAATGAAATTATATTTATTTGTTACTTTATTAGCCTTCTGTCTTTGCTCAGTTATTAATGCTAAAAAACTTCGTAGAATTATTGTTATTCGTCATGGTGAAAAAATAAGTGACGATTTCAAAACTTTAAGTAATGAAGGTACTGCTAGAGCTCATTGTTTATACCAAGTTTTCAATGACAATACTATCTATGGTAAACCAGGTAGTATTTATGCTAATCATAAAGGTACTCGTTCTCACAGACCTTATGATACTGTAAAGCCACTTGCTGATTATTACAATCTTAAAGTAAAACAATTCCACAAATACGATCCAGAGGTAAGACAATTTGTTAAGCATACCTTAAATAAGGATTCTTCTGATAACATTCTTATAGCTTCTGCTAAGGAATGGATTCCACTTTTACTTGATGCTATTGGTGATTATAAGCTTGATACTACTGACAGAAGATATTTCAATGAAGAAGGTGAACTTCACGGTTTCAACAACATTATTGTTATTGAAAATGATGATACTAAGGGTAACGGTTATCTTCGTATTGATGAACAAAATATTGATGATTGTATGTATGAATATTTAGAAAACTTGGAAGAAGATGTTGAACAAGTTCCAATTGAACATTAAATTAATTTTTTTAATAACCTATATTACAATAGAAAATTGGAAAAAAAAATACAATTTTAAATTTTCATTAAACAAACTTTCATTAAATAAACATTAGACTTTATTTTATAATTTGATATTTTAAAGATCTTAAATATAATATAAAATGTAAATATTTTAAATGAAAGATATAATATATATTTTATATCTTCTACTTTATATAAAAAAATTAATATATAACAATAGACAAAAGAATAAAAAGGTATTTTCTTTTTTTTTTTTTTTTTTAATTATTATATTTATTATTTATTATATAAGACAATCAAAATATATAATTTACAAATTCTTTAAACCCTTTGTAAATTTTTTTTAATTTTATATAAAATTGTATAATTCTATTTACTTTATTTATTCATTACCAAATAAAAATTAAAAGACAAAATTATTTAACTGCTTTTGTTTTTAATTTAAGTGTTTTTTTTTTTTTTTTTTTTTTGTAATTTACAAAATAATAGTAATAAGAATAATAAGAATAAGAAGAAGAAGAAGAAGAAGAAGAAGAAGAATAGAAATAATTAGTAGTACTATTTTAGAATAAAAATGCAAATTTTAATAAAATAAAATTTGTTTGTTTGTATGTTTGGTTATACTAAAGACTTTTCAATAAAGTATTGCTATATGAAACTAAAAGAAAAATTAATATATATTGGGATTTACTCTGTTGCTTTATTTATAAAAAATAAAATAAATATTTATTTTATACATACATAAATTCAAAAAAAAAAAAAAAAAAAAGCTTTTGAAAAGAATTATACAAGTGACATTGTGACAACTTTCATTTACCATTATTCAAAACTACTTTATAATATACACCTTATTTTTATAACTATAAATAAGAATATTGCTATTACTAATTTCAAGTCAATAACTATGAATATTAAGATAATATTCATATATTAAAACTTCATTCATAATAATCTTTGAAAAAGTATTTATTATCTATTTTTATTTAAACTTTTTTTTTTAAGGTATAATACATATGTTAAAACTAGAAATAAAGCATTGAACTATATAATAAATGTATATCGAACCACCATTTAATTTCACCTTTTTAACATAATTATTACTACTACATGATTTTCTTGTAGATATATACATATATAATTATTAGTTTCTTCTAAACAAAACCTTATTTGTAACACCAATAATACTACTTTTATAATATTTCTTTTAAGTTCAACATCTCTAACACTAATTATCATAAAAAAAAATTAAAATGATAAAACTATAATAAAGCTTTATAGTAATATTTAACACTTTTATTCTAATTGTTATTTATATACTATATCATTATTATATATATATATAATATATATCCTTTCTAATGTAACAATTTTACATTCCAGGTAAAAGAAAATAAAAACAATTAAAAAATACAACTTTATTTTAATTACTCTTCTTTTGAACGGATAGATAGTAAACTCGTGTATGTGTATAGTTTAGCTAATTAAAACTCTGACAATACTCAATTGAAATGGTATTAAGGATCAGTACCTTTAGGAAAGAGTACTTATCTTTTAAAATATCTTTTTTCACTACATACTCCTCAATATATATATATAGAAAAAGAGAGAGAGACGGTATTAAATAATTGTTGAAAATATATATATATCTATCAAAAATTTTTTTTTTACTTGGATGAACAATATGAACAATGTGAACAATATTCGTTGATTAATAAGATTAATACATTTATCATCATTACATAAATAATTGTACATAATTTAATGTAATAAAATTTACAATAATAAAACATATGAAATCAATCATTTATTTTATGGATATGGGTTAGGTTGAAAAATGCCTCCTCTTCCCATTACTTTTTTTTTTTTTTAGTTCTTGTCAGTCACATGAATTTTGAGATTTCTTTTTTTTATTTTAAACCAAGAAAATGAATGGTTTTTTTTTCCAATAAAATAGTAAATAAAATTTTTCAATTTTTTAAATTTTTTATTTAATTAAATTTTATTTCTATAATAATAAATTAAATTATAACCAATAAAATTCAGGATTTTTCATTATTAAAAACTTTAAATGAAACATTTCACCAATAAAAAATTTATTTTTTAGAAAAAAAGGAAATTAATTTTTGGTAAAAGCTCTGGTTAAAATTTTAACTTTTTTAGCATTGTTATGGTGGTTAGGATTTTAAAAAAAAAAAAGTTTTACAAAAGTTATTATTACTATTGACCTTTTTTTAATTTTTACTATTATGATAAAAAACGATTGACAAAATTTAAATATTTTATTTGTAACTAATTGCGGTTATTTAAAGATAAAAGTTTGGGAAAAAAAAAAAGTCGTTACATAATTTTTATTTCAAATGATAATAGTCTAATTTATTATAATTCTATATTCTTTAAAAAAAAAAAATCATTATTATAATATAAATAATAACAAAGTGAATAGCTAAAATACAATAATTAATAAAGAATAAATGATATAATAATTCATTATTTAGCATAAAAAAAAAAAAGCATTAAAAGTAATTCTTGATTAGTAATTTTTTTGTTTTAAAACTAACAATTTATATTATTTTTAAGGATTGCGGATTGTTATTGTTGTTATATAATATTTATAATATTTATAACAAATATTAATGCCATTTAATCTTTATAAAATTATTATTGTTGCTTGTTGTATCTTTCACAAAAAGTTTCAATTCAAAAACATTATATACATTTCTGAATATAATGTATACAATTTATGTAATGTATACAATGTATGCAAATATTACATAAAAATAATTTAATTATTATTTGTTAAATTTTAATTTAAAACAATTGAATTCTAGAATCAAAAAATTTCCATTTTACTTCTTTTTTTAATACAAATAAACGCGATAGTAAAAGACTATTTTTTCTTAAAAATATATATAGGAATAAGTATTTTTTAAAAAGAAAAAAAAAAACACTAAATAATATTTTTATTTAAATAGGATAGGATTATTATGGTTTTTATATAGCAATCTATCTATTTTTAGTTTTTTGTATTTTTTTTATTTAATTTAAAAAATTTTAAAATTTGCAAACAAAAATTTTAAATTAAAAATGAGAAATTCTATATAAAAATTCTTATTTTGAAATTGCAAAATTAAATTCTTTTTAATTTAAAATAAAAGTTTTTAATATTATTCTTTTTTTTTTGTTTGTTTGTTTTTAACTTTTATCATTTTATCATTACACTTTTTTAAAAAGGTATTTAAAATACTAATACAATTTTTTTAAAAGAAAATAATATTAACTAATCAATAAATAAATATTCTCCTACATTTTTTTTCAAAAACCTGCTGGTTCAAAATTCTTTTAGCTGGTTTATTTTTAACTTTTGGTTAAAAAGTTCAAATTTCAAGGATTACCTTTATTTTTATTATTTATTAAACTTTTTCATGTGTTTTGAAACATTTTTAATTTATTAATATAAATCATTAATTTATATTTTAATTAATAAATAAGGTTTTTGAATGAAACTTTAATAAATTAAATTTAATTTATTATCTTTTTAAAATTCAAATTATAATTTATAATAATAGAAAAAGTAAAATAAAACTCATAACATTTCCTTATTGTTTTTGTTTTTCAATTTATAATCAAAAACTGCTTAAATCAAATTAATTTTCCTTTTATTAGTAATTAAAGTTTGTGCAACTTTATATCCAAACTATTTTTTCTAAATAAATTGGTCAAAACCAATAAAATTTCAGTGTAAGGTTTTAAATGAAAAAAGTATTAATATAAATTAAATTAAAATTAAAATATTGATGTAGATAAAAGAACGGTTCACTAAATAACAATGATTATTTTTTTGTATAATATATAAAAAGTACTATTTATTATATCATTAATATATAATATAATATATAAAATAAAATTGAATATAAATTAAAACACTAATTTAATTAATATGAATTTTTAATTTTTATTATTAATTAAGATTACTATTCTTTATTAATATTATTATTATTCTTCTTCTTTGTAAATATTATTATTTTTATTATTTATTTATTTATTTATTTATTATTTATTTATTCATTTATTTACTTTAGTATTATTATTGATTGATTACTATTATGATAGTTTTATTATATAAAAAGGTTATTTAATAATATAATAGCGTATTATATAATAATTAATAAATTTATATTCAATAGAAAAGAACCTATAAAAGGAAATAGATTTTCCTTTCATTTAAAGAAAATTTTCTTATATAAAAAAATAAAATAAATATTAACAATATATATATATATATCCAATAAAGTTGAAATCAATAAAAAATAATAATTTGATATTATTATAAATATTTCAGGAAATTTATATATATAACATAAATAAAATAAAATAATTCAAAAATTTCTCATCTGTAAAAATATATTATTCTCACTCATTATTAAAACAACATAATTATCTCTTTTTAATCAATAAATAAAAATTCAAAATGAAATTCAATCTTTCAATTGCCTCTTTATGTTTAGGTTTAGTTGCTGCTGCTAAGAATGCTAAAATTTCTGAATATGCCAAAGAATGTGGTATTGACAACGTTTTAGTTGCTGAAAATTGTATTAACAAGCTTAACGGTTCTTACTACTATTCACGTTCAGATGACTCTTGTGCCTTAGAATACGTTTGTATGGTTCCATGTTCCACTGACAGTATTCCAACTACAAAGTCATTACGTTTCTACACTAAGGGTCAATATTACTGTGATATTCAATCTAATATTGATGTTTGTCAATCTGATAAGAAATATTACGATTACAAGCAATGTCTTTTAATCTCTATGGGTATGGAACAACTTGAAGAAATTTCATCTTCCTTAGTTAATGAATTAAAGAGCACTATTGAAACCAAAACTTTAGCTGCTCCAACTACTACTGCTACTGTTGTTCCAACCATTATTAGAAAGGGATCTAGCAACTCCCCACTCAAGTCTAACCTTAAGGCTACTCAAGAATGTGCTGCTGAAAATGAACCATGTGGTGGAAGTTTATACGCTAGTGCTCCACACTGCTGTCAAGAAGGCTTAAAGTGTCAAAGACGTAACCCATACTACTCTGTTTGTATCAGTGAATAAATTTAGTAGTGAATAAACTCTTTATTTAGTTATTTTTGATCATTCTTAGTACCTTCTATTATATTTAATAAAAACACTATCAATATGTCATACTCAAGGCAAAGTTAAATAATTAACATTATTGAAAGAAAAACATTAAAAAATATAACAATAAAATTATTATTTTTTTTTCCTTTCTTTATTTAAAAAAAAAAGTAATTTTACAAATTAAAAAAAAAAAATAAGGAGAGAAAAAAAATATTTATATATTATAAAAAAATATTATGAATAATTAATAAATAATAACACTAATAAAAAAAATTATATACTAATAAAAATATATATATAATAAATGTAATAAAATATAATGGATTAGTGTTCATTTTTAATATTTTCTTGTAGTGTATTTAAGCTTTTTTTTTTTTTTTTTTTTTTGATTTTTATAAAATTCTAAACAAACGTATATAGTAAGTTGTAATTTAAAAAATAGTATAAGTGGTGGTATTAACTAAACCAATTTTTATTTTTATTAAAGCTATCATTATACTTATTTTTATAAAATGGATCATAATGTTCTTTTCATAGAATAAATCTATAAAATATTAAAAATTAAAATTATTATCCATTTCTTATTTAATAAAATGAAAAGCTTGAACTTGACGAATAATAAAAAAAACAAGATTATAAAAATAGAAATTCTGTGGATTAAGGGACAAGTTCAGAACAAAATAATATAATGAATCATGAATTATGTAGTAATCGTAATACAAATAGCCTAAGTAATTATAATAATGATTCTTCTAGTATGTCTAATAGTATAAATAATATGAATGGAAATATGAAAGGGATGGATTCAATGCATAATAATTATAAATATGAATGCCAATATGAATAATAATATTAGTATAAATAATTCGACAACTACAAACATTTGTAATACTTGAAGTAATAGATAATAAATAATACTATTCCATCGGTAGAATTAAACAAAATAATAATAATAATAATAATAATAATAATAATAATAATAATAATAATAATAATAATTAGAATAATAATAATAATAATAATAATAATAATAATAATAATAATAATAATAATAATAATAATAATAATAATAATAATAATTAGAATAATAATAATAATAATAATAATAATAATAATAATAATAATAATAATAATAATAATAATAATAATAATAATAATAATAATAATAATAATAATAATAATAATCATAAAGAAAGAGTATGATATAATAATGCATAAAAATGATGATTATAATATACATTAAGTTACTTTTAAAATATTATATTGTATATTTGTATATTAGTATATTTGATATGAAAAAAAAAAAAAGAAAAAGATTTTATTTTGAATACATAATTAAATATGTAATACAAAATTACTTTTTAAAAAGTATAAGTAGGAAGGTGGAAAGTACATGCCCTCGAACCATTTCCAGTAGTAAGCCTTTATTGATAATTATATATAATGTTTATAATAGAAAATTTTATATTTATCAAAGACTCTTAGGAAATATACAAAGAATATTGTTTTAAAAAAAATAATAATAATAGAAATAATGATAATTTTTACCATGATATTCTAATATTTCAACTATATTTAATATAAATAATAGTAATAAAACTATCTTAAGCATTAAAAAAAACATCGGTTACTTTCTCTTTTTTTTAGTATTTTATTTGGTAATGCGTTTAAAAATAAAAAAGATATATACATTCGTTTTCTATTTTAATGTATAGATAACAAACTTTTTCCTTAAATATTGAAACTATTTCACAAAACAGCTCCAATATTTAAGTGTTTTATTTAAAAAAAAACTAATGACCAAGAAAAAAAATATAAAAATAATATTAATTATTTTTATATTTGCTTATCTGCTTATTACTTTTTTTTATTTTCAATTTTACATTTTATTTTTATATAAATCTTTTTTATATATAAAAAAGTATTATATTTTATTTTATTTTTTTTTTTTTTTAATAAAATTAATGTCTAAATTATTAACTCTAGCATTTCTATTATAATAATGATGATGATGATTTATCAGTATTTCTTAATAGTGAAATAGAATTTTAAAAAATATTTTATTTATATAGTTTTATGCGTTTATAACCTAAATAATGTCTTATTGAAGAGTTAATGTCCTTTTTTTTTTTTTTTCTGTCTATTTTTTTTTTAATTAAAATATGATTAAAAAATAAAACTGTTCTTAAATTAAAAATATATAAATCAAAAAAATACCATTTTTAAAAATAACTTTTTATGAATTCTATAAAAAAAAAAAAAAAAAAAAAAAAAACTTTTTATAATAAAAAATAAAACTCTTTTATTTTTATAGTCTATAAAATAGTTTAACTTTTTTTTAAAAAAAAAAAAAAAAAAAGATCACAACAATAACTTTTATCTTAATGCCATAATGGAAAATCATAAAAAGTCAAATCAACAATTTTTATGTTTTAAATAATAATAAAGAGGTAGGCTTATTGAACGTTTATTGTATATAAAAAAAAAATATCTATTGCTATTAAATCAATACTACAATTAGTTATATGTATATATATATTGTTTAGCCTTTTTTTTTTTTTCGAAAAATAAGCTATACTTCCTAAAATGGAAAATATATATATTACAATTTTATAACTATAAAATCTAATACAACACAAACTGAAAATATAAAGTATAATACAAGAGCAAAGACACACAATATATATACAACAACAATAAAAAAAAAAAAAAAAAAAAAGGCATTTACATTTTCAAATAGAAAATGAATTTTTATTAATATTTTTTTTTTAAAAATAACAATATTAAAAATAAATAAAAAAAAAAAAATAATAATGATAATAATAAAAGCATGATACTACTACTGATGATATATACTTTTTTTAAAAAAAAATAAAAAAAATAAAAATAAAATAAATATATCTCGCTCTCTTCTCTCAAAATTATAAACTTTTAGAAAATAATCAAATATACATGATATAAAAATTATTTGTCATAAAAGTCAGAATTACGAATGTCAAGAGCAATATTACTTATTAAATAGTTTAATTCCATCAACATATTTATAATATTTAATTCCTTTTTGAAAAAGAAATAAAATAAAATTATAAATATAAGACTTCACAATTTTAAAAAGGATCAAAATTATTAATGGATAATCCATTACTGAAAAAGAGTTGGTTTTCATTTAGCATTGTTCTTTTAACGGTTCTTTCAACGCTTTCATATTTTTGCAGATTTATCTTCAAGTCTAATAAATCATTTGTTGAAACAACAGTTTCTTGTGGGATAAGAAAATCCAATGCTAATGAATTATTATCTAAAATATTCATACCTATTTTTAATTTATTGTTTGTTAAACTTAATAACCCAATAGTATTTGAATCTTCTACTAGCCAATAATTGTTTTTGTCAAATACTATTTCAATAATTTTATTAGAGAGAATAATATGATTACTCTCTCTAATAAAATTATTAGCATTAAAATTAAAATTATTAGCATTAAAATTAAAAGTACCAATTTTTCTATGATCTATTGAATAAATCTCAATCTCACCATTACAGTTGAATAATTTTCCTATTATTCTACTAATATTGTTTCTGTTATAATAAACTACTTCACCAATCATATACTGGTTTTCAAATTCATTACTAACATTATTCAATACATTGTTAACTAAATTATAATTATTAGATAAATAATTACTTTCTGAAAAATTAACACTATTTATATTATTAACTAAAGTCCTGTCACTAAAACTTTCTTCAGAATCAGTAACATATAACTGTGGAGAATTTGTATTTTCATGAACGTTTACTTCAGCTGTACCATTTATTTCTGATAGAATGCAATCACTGCCATCAATTAAAATTTTATCAGAAATATATGACTGTGAAGAATTTATATTTTTATTTTGAGATGAGTTTTCTTGTTTAATTAAATAAGCCAAAATCTCCTTCTCAACATCTTTATCTAGTTCGTTGACTGTTTCCTCAAAGTAATTGTTTTCAACATTATAAAAATTTATTCTAAATAAAAAGTATTTTTTAAAATTTTGATATGCTATTCCTTCTTTATATTCTTCAAAAATAGTGTTAATATAATAATAAAAATTGTTTTCCAATCTATTTTCCAGTTGGTTATATTGTTTTTGTATAAATGAGGTGCTATTTCTTCTTTTACTTTTATTTTTGTGGCTTTTTCTTTTAAATAAATTTTTGTGGCTCATTAACGAAAAAAAGTCACTTAAATATTTAATTTCATTATTAACAACAGTAGCAATACAATAAATAGTACGCTTTCTTTTCTTTTGAGTGCCATTTTTTTTTTAAGCATTCAGATAGTTTTTTATAATAATTATCTGATGGATTTAAAAGCACTTTTCTGCATTCTAAATGTATTTCAATGCCTTGCTTTTTAAAAATTTTATTTCTATTTATTATATCATTAATAGTTTTGCAATGACTTGAATAAGAATCAGTTTCCAATAAAAAGAATTGTTCATTCTCAGCAACATTCTTTAATAAAAAGTTATATTCCAAGAAATTTACTTCTTGATTTTGATTTTGATCATTATAAAAGATATTTAAAATATGGCCAAAAGAATTATTTTTATGTACTAGAGGATTGGTGAGTTTTTGAGAACGTTCATACAAATCTCTTATATTATTAATATGTGGATACTTTCTTTCATTTTGATATATATTGTTTTTTAAAATGCAAAAGATATGCTTATTTTTGACTCTACGGGAAAAAAAAGATTTCAAATTTCTGAATTTAATATCTCATTAAACTTTGTCTTTATAATTTCTTCCATGGCACTTTCAATTCTGACTTTTAGTTGTATTAATGCTAATTATTTATAATATTACTTTTCTTATAAATAATTAAAAAAAAAAAACTATTTTATTCATTTTTTATTCTTTTAAACTTTAAAAAAAAATTATTAAATAAAATATATATTAACATTGTAAAACAATATAAACCAATAAAAATCATTTTTCAATATAAAAAAAATTATTAAATCAAATATTGTAAAGCAATATAAACCAATAAAAATCAGTTTTCAATATATTTTAGTATCATACATTGATGTTTATTGTTAATATATTAATGAATACAATTTTTATATAAATGCAGTTTTATAATTTTATTTATCAAATATAAATATAAATTTAAATATGTAATGTGTTTACGTAATACATTTACGTTTTACATATTATAATTCTACTTTTTATTATTTCAGTTTTTATGTAGAAAAAATGTAACCTTAAATAATATATGTTTTTATTAATAACTTTATTTATGTAAAAATTTATGACATACAATTTTATTTTTCTACATCATATAGTTGATATGAAACTAATATGTAGTCCTATTTAAAATAATTTTTATTATTTAAAATATTCAATTTCATATTTAAAAATTTATATATAAATATTTTATAATAATATAGTATTTTATAATAATTGATATATATTATAATATTATAATACATTATTTATATATTAATTATAGAATAAATTAACATATTTAATAATATTCTCATATATTAATATTATATATTAGTATTTATTCATTCCTTATTAAATGTAGTAATATTTTATTGTAATATAAATTTGTATTACATTACATTTATAATAATATTTCATTTAAATATATTATAAAATATATTATCCTATTTAATATTAGTATTCCTATATTATGAATACATTACATTGTATAATGATAGGGCTGGAATTATATGAATTATACATCTACTTTATTTTTGCTATAGCATACTATACCATATACCATAGTTTTGTTATGTCTTATGACTAATACATTTATTTTAGGTAAATTATTCTAATATTACTCTATATTATTTTACTTTATATTCATTAGCACTTTCATTATAACTGTAATTATAGATAATATATTTTAAATATTTCTTATAATTCTGACTAAATAATAAAAAACAATAATACCACTTTTTTTATTTAAAAATTGTATATATTTGAATTGAATGGTTTAATTAATATTTAATGGAGTGATCTAACCTTTTGGAATTAATATGTATAAATATTTATGTTATTTCTTTTTTAATAAAATAAAAGAATTAAATTTAAGTAGAACAAGATAATGCATTCAATTAAACTATACATGAAATAAAATAAAGTTTTAATGAGTTATTATTTGAATAGAAAACTAAAACCAATAATATTAATAGTAATGAATGCATACATTTATATATTATGACATATGTAACATATAGATTAAAGTTAATGTATTATTTTTTTTAAATATTTTAATTCCTTAACATTATAGTTATAATTAAAGATAAAAAATTATAAGAAATTATAATTACTTAAACTATAGTAATTTTAAAATTATTAATATCTTTTTTTATAATATAGGAAAAAAAGGAAAATTAATAGATTACAATTTTTGGTGAAATAGTTATTTTGAAAAAGGAAGAATCTTTAAAAATAATAAAGATTTTATTTTTTTTTCTTATCATTCTTAGAATTAATGTATACAAAAGGTGCATTGATATTATAAATTGTATGATACAATCCAATAATTTTGTTTGTTAATACATTAAATAACGTAATAAAAATGAAAAAGAAAATGTTAATAGATAAAGAAATGTCTTTAAATGATTTTTTTATCAATAATATCAAGAATGACTACTTCTTAATATACCGCGAAATAAAGTATTTTAACTATTTTTAATATATAATCTATTCCATTTTTTATATTAGTGTATTAATAAATAATATATTATTAATATAAAAATTCTTTAATTAAAATATTTTAATAAAAAGAAAATCTTTTTAATTAAAAAAAGAATATACTTTATTCTCTCTTTTCCTCCAATCAAATGACAATATTTCCATTATGCTAAAAAGGTAATTTTAATTATTTATGATGAATAATACTTTTCTAGTATAGTATTATTATATTTATAATATATTTTATATATTATATCAAAAAATAATCGTTTATTTTTATAATCGTCTTTTAGAAAAATCTTTTTTTAAAAAAAAAAAAGTATAAATAAAATCCTTTTTTTTCTAAAAAATAAATGTTTTATTCATACTTTAAATATAATTATTTTATAATTAATAATTATAATTAATTTTAAATAATAATTTTTAATCAATTTTAGAAAAAAAATGTTTTTTCTTAAAAGTCTACTACTAATTTTATTCTTTTATTTTGTTTTTGCTGAAGAAAGGCAAGAATTGTCTGGAGATTGTAAAGAAATAGATGATTTCTTTAAAGAAAGAAATACAAGCGTAGGTATCTGTGAAGTTAATAGTAAAGGAGAAGTAGTAATAATGTATGTAAAAAAAAAAACAATAAAATGCATATAAATACCTTTTTTTCAATATTGATAAACTATTTTATATAATATTATTATATTACTTTTTTAAAATAGTGAACTTAATAATGGTATATCTGAAGAATGTATTAAAAAGGCGTTATCTTATAACTCTATTACTAAACTGTATGAATTATAATTAAATTCTTTATATTTATAAAACGAAAAAAAAAAACCCTGAAAGTGAAAAATATTAATTTTTTTAAATATTTATCTATTATTATCAAAGTGAATACCATAAATATGGTTCTACACCTTACTATAGTCCTAAATATAATAAATTCCCACCAGAAATTGCGAACTTAACAAATCTTGAAGAATTGTATGTTTTCATAAACATTTATACTTTTTTATAATTTCATCACATTAATATGTATTTATTTTTTTTTTAGTTCTTATACTTTTACTGGATATAAGGATTATATAAAAACTGGTATTGAAGATGGTGTATTAAATCTTTCTAAATCTATGAAGAAATTATCTTTTAGGGGAATTGTTATTTCTCAATCTAATATAAATGAAATCTCTACTTTAACTAATCTTGAAACATTACATTTATCTTATTTTAATCGCCCAGATGAAAGTTTTGATATGGATCCATTAAAGAGTCTAAACAAACTTAAATCTTTAGAAATGGCAAATAGTGGTTATACAATACTTGGTGATATGCCAAAAGTAGTTTATTCTTCCTCTAAGACTTTGACTCATTTAGTCATTACATCTCATAGTATTACTAAAATTTCTAAAGATTTCTCTCAATTAACAAAACTTAAGTATCTTCGTTTAAGTGGCTGTGGTTTAACTAATATCTTTGATTATCTAAAAGACTTTAAGAATCTTGAGTATCTTGATTTATATTATAATAATATTACTGATGAACTTCCTGAATACCTTAATGACTTTAAAAACCTTAAATATATTGACGTTAGTAGAAATCCCAAAATTACTGGAAAAGTTTTAACTAACTCCAATCTTGAAACTTGTATATACGATACAAATTACAAGTTATGTTTACCTAGAAATGATATTAAATGTTTAAAAAATAATAATTATGGATATGAAGAATGTGAACCAATATCTGTTGATGGTCAATGCGGAAATGGTCATGGTAGATGTTCTAACGGTTATTGTTGTAGTAAATACGGTTGGTGTGGAAAAGGTGAAAAATACTGTGGTGCTGGTTGTCAAAAAGAATTTGGTGGTTGTGATCAAAATGACTCACCTATAGAAGATGATAAATACACTACCACTGGCAAATGTGGTAATGAAGATGGTAAATGTCGTTCAGGTCAATGTTGTAGTAAATATGGTTGGTGTGGTACCGGAGAAATTTATTGCGGCTCAGGCTGTCAAAAAGAATTTGGAGGCTGTAATTAAAAAAAAAAGAAAAGAATAAAATAATTTTATTTCAGTTAAGTCAAAAAAAATTGATATTACTACTAATGTAATATTAAAAGATAAAAGATAATTATATTTTATTAATAGCCACTCATCATTATTCTACAATTATAAATAGTATATATTTATTTTAAATAATAGTTTATAGTACAAAATATATATATATATCAAAATCAATAATAAGTATATCTATTAATTATCTTAACTATACATATCTATAGCCCCTAAAATTAAATAAATTATCTATTAATTATCTTAATTAAATATATCTATATAACAATAAAATTAAATAAATTATATATATATTTAATAAATTTATTTATTTTCTTTTATTTAATAATTATTTATATGTTTCTATCTTTATAAGAATAATTGGTTAAAAATTAATATAAATTTTTAAATAGATTATTAATAATTGTTTCTTACAATTTTATATTGAATTCCTTTATAACATTATAATCTAAAATCCATCAATTGTCCTATTTCATTATCACATTCCTTATTTTGTAAGATTTTAAGGATTCCAATTCATCTTGGGAACGTGTATTCATTTATTTAATAAATGAAGTTTCTCAAGGGCTCTATTCAAGCTCATGTGGTACTGAGAGAGTAGAAATAAATCCAAGCATTGCACAATGGATGCTTGGTTAGCCTTTATTGGGAAATACTATAAGGTCTAAGCTCATGGTACTAAGCGAACAAAATAACACTTTTCCATCGAGTATTAGGTTTATTAGATGGATAGATTAAATGTTTGGTATTCAGGTAAGTTTGTATAGTATTTAATTAGAAGAGTTATACATTATTGTTGCTGCATTTTTTTCTTTTAATTCATGTATTCATGTATACTCTTCTCTTGTAAGAATCCAATGTAATCAACTTTAGCATTCGCAATGTATTTTTTATACTTATGTAGCTATTATTGAATTGTTTCCTGTAAGAAACTTATTCAAGTTACACAATCATCTAATAATAGTTCAACTAATTCCTCTGACACATCATCTATTAATAATGATGGTTATAATAACAATAATAGCAACGATTCTTTCTAATCCAACAAACCCGATAATTTTTCATTTTGTCTTAGTTGGAATACCAATGGTTGGAATCACAAGAGGAAAGATAATATTAATTAATTCACAGCTATTTTCAAACCATTATTTTTATATTCTCAAGAAACTAGTAATGGTTCTGGATCAAATATAGATGTTGCGTTACTATACGAAACTATAGCCACTTTTTCAAAAAAGTTGATAAATCAGTGCCCGACATGAGAGGTTTATATTTAGGTTTTCACAGTTCTTGTCAAGCCTCACTTGAAAACTTTTCTGGAAAGCATATTATTTCTATTTATACTTTTAGCCTTTGGGATAGATTCAAATACTCGATTGGAAATGTTTATATGCCTCATAGTCATCACAACATCTATGTTGATCATGCAAAGTTAGAAGTTCGCTTGTGGTTACAAACTCACTCATCCCATTCATCGGTTAATATGTCTAAAGTAAAATTATCCAACTGGTTATCATTTAATGGATTAGGCGATTGGGAAATTCTTCCACTTAAAGGTTCTTCTATCTCTTGGATGAGAAGTGAACAATCTTCCGACAATGCAATGATCATGCTCTTGTTAATTCGAAGATGAAAGGTCTTATTCACTCAGAATCATTTATAGATTATTTTTATTCTGTATCAGATCATAAGCCACTCCTTATTAATGGTAAAATTATTCCTATGGATAATTTTTCTAATGCCTTTAGTGTTCCTAAGAAAATTCTAAGTAATGCTTCTTTAAATTTAAAATATATTTATATATGAGCTTGACTTGAATAAAGGACATGAATTATAATTTTATTGTTTATAATTCATTTGTAGTAATTTATTTCCTTATAAATTAATAAAGTCTATAGTTATGGTAATAAAACATAACAAAATAAAAAAAAATAACCTTAAAAAAAATATTGTATATTTAACATATTACAAATATATATTTTAATAGATTATTTAAATATTTGACCCTAAGTTCCTTAGTTCTGTTATAATAGAAAAAAATAGCAATAAGTAAAAATCTAAATTTTCTACTATTCTTCTCAAAGGAAGATGACTATTATTTAAAATAAAGCTGATATTTTTATCGATGACTTAATAATTAATATGAAAATAATTCTACTTAAAAACTAAACTAATATACGTATTTTAAATCAAGACAAATATATCAAAGTGTAACGAATGATGAATTGTGGACTAGTTTGAAATTATATAAAATGTAGTAAAATAAAAAAAAAAAATATTCAATAGTACAATTAATGCAATTATAGTTATATAACAACACTATTGGTATATATTTTAAGAAACACTGCTCTTACTATTATATGACTATAGTAATATAATAATGGTGATATAAAGTAAATATTTTTTTTGGTCATATTTTATTTTATATCAAACAATTCCCAGATAAATAATAATTTTTATTTAAATCTTTATATTTTTAATTATAATTCCTATTATTTCCAAAATTTTTCTTTCGATTTAATTACCAATAATTTTATTTTTATATATAAAAAATATAGATAAAAAATAAATCAATAGATCTGAAATATCTAGTTTTATAATTATCAAAATATATTAATATAAAATAAAATTATATTTTAAGACTTTATATATAATTTATTTTTTTTTATTATTATTATATGATTCAAATTTAATGATACTTTTAAAATTCTGTATCCATAATATTATATTTAATTATATTTATGAATAAATATTCATTTATTTCAATAAAAATTATTATATTATTATATCATATCTATATAATATTTATAGATAATGATTAAATACTTATGTAAAAGTTAATGTGTTGTGAAAAGTGATGATGGTATAGATGATATATATGATTGTGACTGTAAAAAAAAAAAATAAAATTACTTATCATAATCATAATTATTTTCATAATTGAAATTTACAAGCTTTATTTTTGAAGAAATATTAATATATAGTAATTTATTGTTCACTATTTCGAAAAATGATGAACTAATTTTGTAAAAATCAATGGATTTTCTAATATTTTTGTAAAAAGTTTCTATAGATATATTAAGTGTACATGGACAAGAAAATGATTGGTGAATCATACATTTTTCATGTCTTTTAAAAATAAAATATTCCTGAGGACAATTTTTTCTCTTGATTATTATGTAAAGGGTATTCCATGAGAACATTATAAGCATAGCTAAATACCCTATTGAATTTAATGAAGTATTAAATATAATTTTGGCATAAGGTTGATTATTTAAAGCAGTAAAACTAATTAACTAAGTAATTAAATTTATAATTTATAATTATATATATATATATATTATATAATAAATATTTTAGTATTTAATATTGAAAAAAAAAAAAAGATACTATAAAATTACATTTTTAATTTATATATATTTATGGTATATTACATTTATTAGTGGTCCTAAAAATAACCCAATTAATGTTGAATAAGATATGAATTTGGTATATTTAAATATTTCATTAAAATTGAACAACTTATTGCTTTTAATTCGAATAATTAGAAGAAATAGGAATTCCAATGAATTACATAAAAAATCATAATTTTCTAATGGACTTTTATAAAACCATTTTCCTATATCATCTTTTACAGGATTATCATCTGTTTTAATATTGCTTATTATAATAATGATGATACTGCTAATATATATAATATAAAAAAATATTGCTTCTAAATAAAGAGATTTCACTTTTCTCATTTTTTTTATTATTAATTCATTCACTCCAGAAAATTCGGATTTTTCTTCTTCAACTTTACTTAGACTTAGTTCCACTTTTTTTACCTCTATTAAAGTACTTCTAATATTAATAGATCTCTTAGGCTTAAATTCATATTGATATCCACTATCAATACTACCTCTATTGTAATTACTATAATTATTATTAATTCTTATTTCTGTTTCAGTATCACAATCAGACATTTCGGTCATCTTATTAATGTTAAATTGTGTATAGGATTTATTATCATATATTGACTGGCCTAATTCATAATTAAGAATAACCATTAAATAAAAAATTGTTAAAAAAAGAGACAATCCAACATGTTTCATAAGTAATTGAATAGATGCGCCAAAATAATCAGTAAAAGCTGAAAAAAAATTACTTATAAAATAAAATTCCAGGCCAACTGCCATAAAAATTAATTTTAAATAACCAATATCATTAATAATTTGATTTTTATAATTTAAAGCAATGAAAATAATATATGTTGCCAATATAAGAAGAGTAACAATGACCACCTTTTTAATTATTTTTCGGAGAGGACTAAAGATATGTTTATTAATAAGGAATAATTTAAAAAAAAAAAAAAAAATTGTATTAATAAATTTTTATAAATATATTAAATATATTAATTGATCTTTACTATTTATACAAAAATATTACCTAAAATCAATGAAAACCTTTTCTTCACAATATTCACCCTGGTATCCAGGAAAACAATGGCAAATATTAAATGTATTATTATTTTTTGCCATTGGATTATATACACATTCTGCATTTATGCCAACAAGACACCTCTCATCACAAACTGGGTTTTTGCATTCAGGAACGCCGTATCGATCTTTAATTTTTATTTGTTTACTATTACAATCATTTATTTTTACCTCTATTGAATCAAAATTAAATTGAATAGGGTCTTGATAACCATCAATAACTGGCATTAAATAGTATATATTAGGAAAAGCATATATTCTTAAATTATTTAATTCACATATACCTATTGTTTTTTTTTTAGTAATTTCATTTGAAAAATAAAGTTATATATTTAAAAAATAATAATATTTTTCCTATTATTATTACTACTATCATTATAGTATATAATTTATTCAAAAATCAGTAATTATATATATAAGTAATGTTATTTTTATTCTTTTACCATTTACAAATGAACAAATATTTTCAATTGCCTTATAATGCATTTCATTATTTTCATCGTATTTTTCTCTTAATAATACTTTAATAGTCATTGAAGAATAGTATTTTGTTTTATCTTCATATAAGTGACCTAACTCATCATATAAAAAAAACTTTAATGGAAATAAATCACCTGTATATATTTCTGATCTTAAAGTAGTATCGATAGTAATATTAATATATGCTGGTTTTGTGGTTAAACTTGTAAAATCATTTATTGAACTATTAAATTCTTTAATATTAAAAAGGGTTTTTTCAATATTCTTTGGAGAATACCCAATGTTACCCATAATACCAGCATTATTTAAAGAAAAGGTATTATTTTCAACGTTTGCTAAATACATTTTATTATATTCAGAATAAATAGCACCACCAAAATTTTCTGCTTTATTTTCCTTAAATACATTATTTTTGATTATTATTGATCCATCGTCATAATTTTTATTTTCATTATTTTCTCTTAGATAAAGAGCACCCCCATTAATAGCATTATTTTTTATAAACGTGTTGTTTATTATATTAAGTTCTAAATTATTAATATTGTCAATGCATCTTTTTTAATATAAAAAATCATTTGTTTATAAATATAAAAAAAAAAGGATAAACATTAGTCTATTTTATGTTCATATTTTTTAATTTTATAAATATTTATTTATTTTTTTAATTACATTACTCCTCCGTTGCTTTTTATATTATTATTAATAAAAGATGATTCCAAAATAGTAATGTTCATATCATAATTCAAATGAATACTTCCACAATTTCCTTTATTATTATTTACATTATTCATAAAATTAACATTTGATATAAAAGTAATTGACTAAGTGTAATATATATTTGCATATATGATGTATATATATATGTATGTATGTATGTATGTATGTATGTATGTATGTATGTATGTATGTATGTATGTGTATATATTATATAGTTTTTATATATATTTTATCATTAATAAATTGTTATGTTTTTTTTAATATAATATTTTGAACATCTATGTACCTTATCACTATTATTTTCAATCATAGGACCAAATATTGTGGTTTTTTCTATTGTTGAATTTTGAATAATTAATTCACTACTACTTCCTTTTATTTTAATAAGTGGGCCATTTGACCAAATATTTTGAATAATTATTTCATTCATATCTAATTTCTTCTTTTCACCTGAATCAAAAAATATTAATGAAGAATCACCACTATCTCCATAACAATTTATATTATCAAATTTTACATTATTAAAGATGGTATTATGATAAGTAAAGAATAACAAATATCTTGAAGTCGTAGTAATATCTTTCATTATGACATTGTTAAATAAATAGTTTGATTCTTCATTAAACAAACCACCAAATAAACTATATTTTAAAGTATAGATTAAGATTTTCAATTAATATATATATATATTAATATATAAATATTTAATTTATATATTTGATCTTATTTTTAAAATTTTGAATTTACTTTAAATTACTAATTCTTATATTGTTAATTGTAAAATTTGAATATTTAGAATCAATAATAGCAGGTAATGAGCTCTTCAATGTTATATTTTGAAACGAGGAATCAGAAATTAAATAGTTATTTTTAAATCCATATACTAATGTAGAAGTATCTACAGATATATACATAACAAGTTAATAATTAAATAATTATTATATTATAAAATAAATACTCATACTTGTAAATGTAGAATTATTTATTTTTATACTATATCCATCATCACTATCCGATTGTTTAAAATGAAATAAATATCCAATACTACTATGACAATTATCAAATTTTGAATCTTCAATACTTTATTAAATACAAATATTAATTAATATATAAAGTTATATTATTTTTTAATATATTATATATAAATTTAAATTATATTTACTTGACAGTAAGGTATTCACCAAAGATTAATGGATAATTACTTTTTACATTAATATTTTCAAATACACTTTCTTTAATGTCAATATAACCATATTTATCAATTGAAAAGATAAATACATTATTTATATCTTTATCTGTGTCTTTTTCCATTCCTGAGAAATAACCTTTAAAATATATTTATATAAATATTTAATAAAAAAAAATTACAACTGTCGTAAAATATGTAATATATAGTATACATTTTTCAATTGATAGAGAAGACTTTATTATATAAAATAAGCCTCGGTTATTTATAAATGTACAATTTTTCATTTTTACTTTTATATATTTTAAATACGGATCTTTTTCAGAAAATCTTCCATGATTGTATAACTTTAGTATTTTTTGAGAATTATTCCTTTTTTTTTTTTTTTTTTACAATAAATTAAATATTTCATATATATATTAATATCCTTATTAAAATATTTATATATATATGTATTAAATAACATCTTACAAAAAGTTACAATGGTTAAATTCTACAGAAAAATCATCAAATATGTTTTTATTTTCTTCAATATTAACTGATAAAATATCTTGATTATTATTTCGAAATGTACAATTATTAAATTTAAAATAATAATTAATTGATGATTCTGATTTTATTTGAAGAATTTGATTGTTATTATTATAATCTTTTGGGATATAATTTTCAAAAATGATGTTTTCGATTATCACAGTCTTCCCCTTATTAATATTTGAAATTAAAAAAATCATACTACATCTTCGTTGACCATTATAATCAAATAATGTTCCATTTATATTTCCTCTAATTATTGTATTTTCTAAAATTGTCACCTCTACTACATAATCATGTATCGACATATCATAATAAGAATCTACAAAATTTAATATCAACTCTTCATTTTGATTATCATTTATTATTTTTTTTAAATTTATAAAGGTGTTATCACTATTCCTTATAATAAATTCCTTTTCATAACTTTCTGAAATGAAATATAATATTAATATAATATAGATGTAAATAACTTTTAGGTCCATTTTATTCTATTTTATTATTTATTTTCTATTCCATTTCTTTTTGTTAATCTATCATATAAATATTAAATACTAAATTTTAAAAATCAAAAATATGTCTTTATTTTTAAATTAAGGTTTATAATAAAACCTTAATGTTATAAAATTATAGTATGAAAAATAAAAAAAGAAATGGATAAATAATAAAAAAGGTTTATTAACACCATTTTTTAAAAACAAAGTTTCATTTATAAATAATTTAGAATTTTATTTTTATAAAAACGAATACTTTTTTAAAAAAGAAAATGTAATAAATAATTATATAGATTTAGATATTTTTTGTTTTGTTTTGTTTTTTTTTTTTTGTTTTTTTGTTTTTTAGTTATTAAATTTTATCTTGGCAAAGGATGAAATATTTGGAGAAGTAGTTAAAATTTTATCAAATATAACAATAAAAGAAATAATTATTTATTAATAATAATCTATTAAAGTTAATAATATTTATATTTATAATATTGTTTTTTCATTATGTACTAAATAACTCTTTTAATATGGCTTTTTTAAAATTCATTAGTATTTAAAATTAAAACATGATTATTTTATAATTATTATTTTATTTTATAATTATTATTGGTATATAAAAGTATTTAAATAAAAAGAAAATTGAATTTTTTGTATATTTGAAAAAAAAATAAAAATAAGCATTTACTATCTTATTTCTATATATATTATGCATAAACTTTTTTTTTTTTAATTCACTCCAATAATTTATTTATTTAGAATATCGATTAATTTTTTTTTTTAAGATTTCATTAAACCATATTTTTTCTTTATAAAACAACTTATCATTATGTTTTAATTGTAGTAAGTATTGTAAATATTTCAATGATTAATTGAAAAATGGACTTTATAAAAAGTTTAAACTTTTTTACTATTTTTTATTAATATTTAAATATATCGGTTTTTGTTTTGTTTTATTATACTTTAACTATTCAGAAACATTTTATTAAAAAAACTATTTTATTTAAAACGATTTTTAAAATAATTAAAAAAAAACTAACAGCTAACAGAAAAAAAAAAAAAAAAAAGCACTATTATATTATTTATTTGTTTGTTTATTTAACTATCAAATTTACCGAAGAAATTTTTAATAGATTTCTCTATTTTTTTTATATAATCCTCTAATTCATGTATTTCTTCATCCTTTTCTTTAATAGTATTATTGGCTCTATCTAAATCATTTCTAATACTAATGTTTTTATCCAATAATTCTTGGATTTCCTCATCTTTTTTTTTAATAATATTATTTTTTTCTTCACACAATTCTTTGGCTCTATTCAAATCATTTCTAATACTAATATTTATATCCAATAATTTTTGGATTTCTTTCATTTTAATATTCAGTTCATTTTCAGATTGTTTTTTTCGTAATTTCATTTCATTGTATTGATTAGTTTGAACCTTCACAGCGTTATTTAATCTTATAATCTCTTCCTTTCCTTTAATTGCTTCTGATGAAAGTTTTTCATATTTTTTATTAATGGTTTTACTATTTTTCATATTATTATCAATGATTTTGCTTATTTCATTAAATTTTTCTAAAACACTAATAACACTCATTCTCTTATATTTTGATTTATTAGTATTTTTTTCACAAATTGTTTCTTCCGATTCATTATTTTCTATAGTATCATTATTCTTCACAATAGAAAACTCATTTATTTCAGCTTCTTCTTCTACGGTTGTAATATCAGATATAGTATCCTTAAATTTAACGATTTCATTTTCTTCAGTTATATTATTATCATTCATTAAAAAACTATTTTCAATAAAGACCTCGGTATTATTTGTTTCAGTTGTTTCTTTATTAATAGCATCAACATCATTAATTATAGAAATATCTTTTAAAACTCCAATAGGCTTTATTTCAAAAGTACTATAACTACAATCAATGTTATTTAAAGTTTTGTTTTCATTATTTAAAGTATTATTTTCTCCACAAACCATTTTTTTTACTTTCTAATATGAATATTAAAAAAAATTTTTTGATTTTTTTCTCTATATATATAAATTTTTTTAAAAACACAGTCTAATTAAATTATTGGAATCAATGTCCATTTTATTAATTTCTTTTTTTTTTTTTTTCATTTATATACTACAATTATTAAAGTAGTTATTAATTAATATTTTTAATTAGTGTTTTTCTATTTCTATTTGCCACTCAGTCATTTTACCTTTTATAACTATTAAATTACATCTTAATAATTAATTAAAAAAAAAAACAAAAGAATAATAATCTTGATTTATATTTAAGATTAAAGTTTTTATTTCAATATATACCTTTTCATTTTCATATATTTAAAAGTTTTTGATTTCATTTATTTAATTAAAAGATAAAATATATATTTTACATTAATAACAAGACAAATGAATTTTTAATTGAAAAAAAAAAGTTAGATAACTTTTAAAATCTTACATAAACATTTAATATTAATTACATTTGAAGATTTTATCAATAGCAATAAGCCAATATAAATGAGATATAGAAACAAAATAAAAGCTTGCCTCATGGAATATCTCCAATTTCCATAACATGAAAATATATTTATATAATATTATATAATTTTATTAGAAATATATAGATAACTTTATTGAATATATTATTTAAATTTGTCTTGCTATTAAATATAAATATTTTTATTTTAAAATTTAAAACCATGTAACACCTAACCCGGTGAAAAATACATTCCAAAATAATATTCATTTATTTTTTATATATTTGTATTTTATAAAATTATAAATTAATAATGTACCACATTTTTTATTCTTTGGTTATTTTTAAAAGATTTAAGAAAGTTAACAACAAATATAAATAAATAAAAGAATATTAAAACCCAAATAATTATATAAATAAATTTAAGTGTAAATTTATTGCTGACAATTTTGCTATTATATATAAATATTTTTATTTTAAAATTTATGTAACTCCTAACCCTATTTTTTTTTAAGGATATGTTGTACAATGTAAATTTTCAAAACCCTGTCATTAAATAGAAATATACTAAAATATAAAAAATATAAATCCCCTAAATTACTTTATATTCTTTTACAACTGTAATTTTATTTAAATTTTAAATTTTTTTAAAAAAAAAAAAACTAAAAAAAGCTATATTAAATTTCGATTTAAATATTTAAAATAAAAAGAAAATATATACATTAAAGAAAAATTATTTCATTCCAAAAAATAATAAAAAAAAATGTCATTATTTTATCCATATCGTCTTATTCCAGAGCTTCTTTTTCCAAATATAATATTTGATGCTAGTGACCGTTTTTTAGAATTAGTCGAAAAACAAATAAAGTATGATATTTCAGAAAATGATAAAGAATATCTTATTGAAATGGGTAAATCTTCGAAAATAGTTTTTAAATAGAATTATATTAATAAAATATTTTTTTTACATATATCTTAATTCGTAATTTTAATAAAACTATATTCATATATTTAATATTATTATTTTCTTTATTATCGTTATTTATAATATTTATTATAATATTTCTTTCATTTCCTTAATCTTCAAAAGTTGTTCCCGGATTTTCTGTATTTGATATTATTATTGAATGTGAAGCAGATGGTACCTTAATTATTAAATCAAAAAAGGAAGAAAATGAATCAAAAGAACAAAACATCAAAGATAAAAATTCTGAAAACGATACTAAAAAAGTTAATATCAAAAGTAAAAAATACAAAAGTTTTCGTTACTCTTTTAAATTTCCATGTTTAGATAAGGTTGAAGCCACTTTTAAAAATGAAATTTTAAATGTAAGTATCTAGAAGAATCCCCAATTTATTTTATCATTTTTTTTAATATTATTTGAAACAAGATGTTAATTGATTTCTTATATAAATAACTCTTAAAAGATTAAAATTGAAAAAATTAAAAAACCATCTAGACAAATTACAATCTCAAAACTTTAAATCAAATAATGACCTTCTTTTTAATCATTATTAATCTATTAGTAGTTAACCCAACTCTTAAAATTAGAAAAAAAAAAAAAAAAAATTCACAGTTAAAAAAAAAGGATACCATATATTTAATAGACATCAATAAAAATAAAATATTTAAGTATTAATTAAATTATGTATATTAATTTTTATTATTTTTATTGTTCTTTCTTATATATTTATTTATTAAATTATATATTAATTGTTGAATAAAAATCGTGTTTTTAAATATAGAGTTTTTTTTATTATAAAGTTTGTTTAATTATTTATTTTTCTTCTTTATTAAATAAACATTTACACTTGTTTTGTAAGATATTAAATGATTGCCAAAAATATACTGCATTGTGAATCGTAGTAAAATTTTAATAATAATTAAAAAATATAAATTTAATGAAAGGAATTGTTTATCATGTGTTCTTGTGTATGAAATATTAAAGATATGAATTAATGTGTTGTCATTTAATATACTTGATATATAAAGTTAGCTTTACACTTATTCATTTTTCTCAATATATTAGATATTTATAATCATGTTCTATACCGTAAAAATATAAAAAAAAAAAAGAAAAAAAAAAAGTAAACTAAAATACTTCTTTATTTCTTATTTAAATATTTTAACATATAATTATATATTATTTTGCTTTGTATCTTTTTTTTATTTTGAATGTATTTATGCTTATTTTTACTGTAATTAAAAAAGAATAAATTAATTGTTCTTATTTTTTAATTTGTGCAGCACGTTGAACAACTTGCTTTGTTATTTCAGATAAAATTTCAGCCTTTTTACCTTTATCTAATTTTTTAAAAGCTTCGTATACACTGCAACCTATTAAAAAAGAGTTGAAAATTAACATTAATGTTTTTTTATAAATTATATATAAATGACTGGATAATTTGCATTTTTAATTATTATTATTATTATTATTATTATTATTATTATTATTATTATTATTATTATTATTATTTATATTTCTTTTATATTTCCTTTTTTTTTTTTTTTTACCTTTATTATCTCTAATTTGACCGAGTTTAGCACCAACGACAGCACCAGCAACAGCACCAGTAATATTCATACAAATAAAACCAAGAACGATACCAGCTGCTCCACCTAATGGTTTCCAAAAACTATGTGGTTTTGGTACTTCAGGATTAAAAAGTTCTTCAAATACATTTCCAAAAATCTTGTCAGGGTTTGCTTCTCTTTCATATTTATAAATATTAGAAGAGTTAACATTTTTTTTACATCTTTTAGAATATTCTTGTTCTTTTTCAAAATTATCACCAGCAACAGTACAATATTCATTATATTGAGTATCATATATTTGACGACGTTCTGGATCAGATAAAATGAAATAAGCTTGATTAATTTGTTGGAAACGTTTCTTAATAGCTAATTGATGTTCTGGATTATCCCAATGTTCACTGTAAGCTTCATCTTGATATATATTATCTGGATGATTCTTTACAGCAAGTTCAATATATGCTTCACGAATTTGTTCTGGTGTGGCATTGGATGGAACGCCAAGAATTGCATAATAGTCAATTAAAGTATAAAAGTCATCATCTTTGTCTTTTGATTTACCACTTAAAAAATTCATTTTGATATTTGAAAGTCTTTTATATAAGGGGAAAAAATAAAGTCTTTAATGAAAAAATAAATTTATTATTAGCTTTTTTTTTCTTGCTATTTCTATGTTTGTTATTTTTTCATTTATTTTAAAAGATATATATTAATATTATTCTTTTAAAATTGAATTTTTTTAGTTTTTTTTTTGTTTTGTTTTAAAAGGTTTATTACTTTTTAAAAGCTTTCCTTTAAATTAACAATAACTTTAATAAGTTATCTTTTTTATTTCAAAGATTTTAATTTCTTTTGATTAGTAATAAAAATAAAAAAAGAAGATATTTTATTATTTATTTATTTATTAAAAATAGTATTATTTTAAAATAAATTAATTATAATTAAATTTTAATCAATGTTTTAAAATTAATAATTGTATAAAAATATAAAATAATAAGATAACAAATATATTATTACTTTACACTATTTGCAATAGAATATTATATATTTAATTATAATGTAATATATTAAAGCAATATATATGAATTTTTAAAAAGAAAACTTTAAAATTACATTTTTAGAGAATATCAAAAAAAAAAAAAAAAAAAAAAAAGAAAAAAAGAAAAAATACTATCTTGCCTTGTCTTTCTATGTCTTTTTGTGTGTAATGATGATTTAAAAAAAATATTATATAAATGAAATACTAAAAGAAATATTTACTTTTTTTTTGTTATTTATTATACTCTTTCTTTTTAACTTTATTATTGGACATATAGTTCATTTCTGTGGCTAATAAAACATTTTCAATTTAAATATTGATTAATAAATATATGGTTGTAAAAAAAAAAAAAAAAAAAGATACTATTAATATTAATTATAATAATAACAATAATAACAATAAGATATTCGATAATAATAACAATAATTATTAAATAAATAAATAAGTAATAATATAACTTTTTTTTTTAAATAAAAAAGTTTTAAAGAAGCTTCTTTTATTGTAATTTTTATATGACAATCGTTAAGTTTCATTATATTTTTTATTTTTATAAAACTTCGTTAACTTCTAACTCCTCAGAAATCAATGGTTTAGTGAAATGATATTTTAAAAAAAAAATAAAAATATATGTAATGTATATATTTTACCAATGTTAATATTAATTGTTTTTCTAACCTTTAAAATTAAATTTACTAAATATGCTTATTTTTCCAGTTAAAATATGTGTATATTTTAATTAAATATAATTTACTTTAAAAAGTTATAATGTAAAATGACCATTTTTTTTTTTTTTCAATAATAGTACAGTACATATTATATATAAAATAAATATCAATTATATAATATTAAAATATTAAACTATAAATATATAAATGACACTTTTCTTATATTTTATTAAAATACTATTGAAATAGGTTTATCCTTTATAAATTCATGTTTTTTTTTTTTTTTCCTTTTTTCTTTTTTCCTCATTAAAATTTTTAAATAAACTTTAATGAAAGATTTTTATATTTTTTTAATTAAAAAATTTAATTAACCAATAATTTATATCAACCTTTTTTTAAATATTTTTTTTTATTTTTTTTTTGTTAATATTTATAAAACAAAAGCTCTTTCCTTAAAAAATATATATATTATTATTATAATAGATAAAAAAACAAATAAATATAGAAAATAAGAAAATTTTATAATTAAAAGATAAACTCAATATGCTTAGTTCATATAATCTATATTCAGAGAAAATTAATAGTATAAAGACAAATGAGGAAGAGAAGGAAGAGAATTATTTTTCATGTTTAAATAGTCCATATAATTGGGAATTATGCGATGATCCATATAATGACATAAGGAATAAAAATTTTAATAAGTTAAAAAATAGATATTCCTCAATAAATGATTATAAAAATGTTAGTGTAATTTTTTTTAAAACCTATAAATAGTATTTATTTATTATTGTACATTTTATCTTGATGATTAAGACCAATTATATATTAAATAATAATAGTTTATTGAACCATTATTTCATGTAGAATGCAAGGAACCGCTTAGAGATTTTAATGAAAAATTATATAAAGGATATTTTAACTTTAAAAAAAATGCAGTTAATGTAGATGTTTTAAAAACTATTGAAACTAAAAAATGTTCTTTATCAGAAACTCATAATTCCTATATCGTAGTCTTAAAAATGCCGATATATTTTTTTATTAGGATATAACGGTATAGATTATAATCCAAAAAAAATTAAGAATAAGGAAAAAAGATCTTCCGGATATATAAAAAATTTGGATTTACTTTATTTAGCGAAAGTGAGTAACAATTTCGAAGAAAGGTATTTTGAAACACTTTTATTCTTCAATGATACCATAGTTACAAGTATGCATAAAAACGAAAAAAATATTGAGTTCTTTCTCACTAATAATTCTTCAACTTCTTCAAAAAAAGATGATGATGATGATGATGAATTGGATGAGGAAATAAAATTAATGCATCTAACTGAGAAACTTAATCCTAAGGATAAATTATTAGTCTTATGTAAAGCTAGAATGACAATAGATAATTATCAAAAATTTTTAAATGAACAGCATATGATAAGAGGACAATGGATATGTTATCATATTATGTCATTTGGTTCAATTAGAAAGGAATATAAAACATTACTTACATTAACTGAAAAACCTTCACTTCCTATATGTAATATTATTACCTCAGGAAATATTAAAAGTATTAATAATGACTTTAAAATCCAAGGACAAGATCCAATGTTAAGTGACGATATTACAAATAATATTATTGATGAATACCATTTAAATCCATCTCAAGCTAATGTTTTAAAAAAAGTTAAAAATAGAAAATTATCATTAGTACAAGGACCCCCTGGTACTGGAAAAACTACTACCATTATAGCTACAATTATAAGAGAATTAACAGAATCATTCTTAACCAATAATCCATTTAAAATTTTAGTTTGTACTCCAAGTAATTATGCATGTGATGAAATTGCTAAAAGACTAGAGAAAGGTAAAAAAAAACTAATTTATTAGATATTAAATTAAAATATCATCTAAATACAAAAATGACATTAAAAAAATAAATATTTAATACTAATTATCTTTATGGTTTATTTAGTATAAATAATATGAATCAAATTCACGATAATTACTACTACTAATTAATTTTTTTTTACTAATTATAATAATATTAAATATATATAGAGAAAGAAAACAAAGAATATATTAGACCCTTCAGATGTAAAGCAGATAATAATTTAACCGAAATAAAATTAGAAGAAGAATTAAATAAGGCCAATGTAGTTATTTGTACTTTATATTTTAGTGGAAACAAATACATAAGAGAATTATTATTTAATTTTTTAATTATTGATGAAGCTTGCCAATGTACCGAATTAACTTGCTTAATCCTTTTTTGTTATAATATTAATCAAGCTATTTTAATTGGTGATCCAAAACAACTACCTCCAATTATAAAAAGTCATAAAATTGAAAAATGTGGTTATGGTAAAAGTTTATTTGAAAGAATCCAAGAAGAGTCTTTATCAGAAGAAATATTTTTATTAAATGTTCAATATCGTATGCATCCGAATATTAGTAAACTTTCCTCTCAATGTTTCTATGATGGAAAAATCATTGATGGAGAATGTCAAGTCAAATCAATGGATCAAAGAATGGACTAAAAATAATAATTCAAAATTTGGTCCTGTTGCGTTTTATTATGTAAGAGGCGAGGTTTCAAACAATTGTGGGTCTTCATTTTCCAATGAAGAAGAGGCTAATCAAGTCGTTAATTGTATTTTTGAAATTCTTAGATCTAATCCTGACGTATGCTTCAATAAAAAAATTTCGGTTATTTCACCTTATAGTGCTCAAGTTTTTCTTATTAAAAAAAAATTAAAAGAACTATATTTATCAACTTTGGACATTTTATTAAATGATATGCATTCAAGTAATGATAAGACCATGAAATTTTATGATGATACTGTTGAGATTGGATCCGATAAAAGATATGAGGAAAAACTAAAAAATATAGATCTTTTTAATAATATTAGTGTGAATACAATTGATGGTTTTCAGGGTCAAGAAAATGATATTGTTATTGTTTCTACTGTTCGAACAGACATGAAAATTGGGTTTTTAAAAAATAAAGGAAGATTGAACGTTTCTATTAGTCGTTCCCGTTATTCATTAATTATTTTTGGCGATCCTTTTACTTTATTGAAAAATGACGAATGGAGAAAAATAATTACTATAATTGAATCTATGAAATGCCTCAAATTGGTATATTTATATTTATTCTTTCTTTATATATTTTTTTTATTATTAAAAATATCCTTTAATAGATAGATATTTTTTACCTATTAATTTAATTTATCTTTTTTAATTAATATATATTCAATATAATAGAATCTTACCAATTATTTTGATAATCATTACAGTTTCCCTTCAAATTTACTACCAAAAAAATTTTTTAAAGCATTAAAAAAACGAATTGAATGGGAAAAACTTAATAGTAAATATTATTGTAAATAAAAATATTAAATAGTAATATTACAATATTTTTTATATACACTTACATTTTACATTTTTTTTATTGTTTTTTATTATATTTCATAAATTTATTTTATAATGCTCAAAAATTTTATATAAAAAAAAAATAAAGAAAAAAAGGAAAATTCAACAAGTGAATTAATTGAAACTGAAATTTGTAAGGAATTTATTGAATATGAAAAAGTAAATGGTAAATATTATTATAAATAAAATATAATATTTTATATATTTACATATATATATTAATTTTTATTACCTTTATTATTTTTTAATACTATAAAAATTTAAAAAAAAAAAAAAAAAAAACGTTAAAAAGAAAATTCAATAAGTGAATTAAGCGAATCCGAAATTTCTAATGAATTTATTGAATATGAAAAAATAAATGGTAAATATTATTATAAATAAGATATAATATTTTATATATTTACATATATATTAATTTTTATTACCTTTATTATTTTTTAATACTATAAAAAATTTAAAAAAAAAAAAAAAAAACGTTAAAAAGAAAATTCAATAAGTGAATTAAGCGAATCCGAAATTTCTAATGAATTTATTGAATATGAAAAAGTAAATGGTAAATATTATTATAAATAAGATATAATATTATATATAGTTACATATATATTAATTTTTATTACCTTTATTATTTTTTAATACTATAAAAATTTAAAAAAAAAAAAAAAAAAAAAAAAAAAAGATGTAAAAAGGGAAATTTTATTAAGTGAATCTCTTGAAATTGAAGTTTCTGAGGAATTTATTTTAAATTATAATGTTCCTACTTACAGTAGTAAAATTGAAAAAATAGAAAAAAATGACTTATTATTCCCATCACAAATTATTGGTTCGTGTATTCAAGAAATTGTGGAATTTAATTTATTTGATCGATTGGAACAATTTGCCTCTAAAATTATTGATGCTATTAGGGAGGTTGGTTCCAAAAATAAAAAAGACGAGTATTTTTGGTTATCTAATACTTTCGAAATTAAATGTGTAGTTGAAACAATTTACAATAAAGAAATGGAATATAAGGGAAAACAGAATGTTGATATAATTTTAAATGTATTAAAAAAATTAAATGACATTATTATTGAATTATATAATAACATGTGAAAATTATCAAATAATCGTATTAATAATGTGGTTAATACTAATAACAATAAATTAAATCACGATACTGTTTACTTTATGAAAAGAACTTTTAATAAATTAAATTACTTTTATATTGAAGACTTGTTTAGTAAGCAACTTTTAAATCATTGCATTGAATTAATTAGTTATTCAATGCTCAAATATTACAAACTAAAGAAAAATAATACTTTAAAAGAAAATTATAAAAAATATATTCAACAAAACTTAAAAAAATTAATACAATGGTGTATTAATAATAATATATCTAATTATATGATTTGTGAAGAGTTTTTACAAATTATTACTTCTACTAGTAGTTTAAATTGTCTAGCCAATGAAAATAAAAAACTGATTGATTTTTTTGATAGCTTAAAAACTAAAAAAGATATAGCAATATCTCAATTTAAAATTCCATCATATAAAGAAGTTAAGAAATTAAAAATTGAAAATATACCAAATTCGGCATTTATTACTAACTGCTTATTTGAATTAAATATTTAATTCTGTATTTATCAAAAAATCGTAAATTTAATTTTTTATTTTTAATCTTGTATACTATCATACTGTTATTAATTTATATATTAGCTTCTCATAATATTAATGTATGCATTATTTTATTAATTTTTATATTTATTAATTTAAAGAAAATAATTTATATCTATGTAAATATTTATTCATATTTTAATATTGTTATTAATAAACAGCATAAAAAATTCCAAGAAATAAAAATATAATATAATAAAAAGTTTAATATAATTTAATATTAATGAAAATAATTGATCTTTTAAAAATTAAAAGTTTATAGTATAAAATGATAACATAATTTAAATTAAATGTAAGCAGGAAATAAAAAAAAGCAATGATTTTATAAAAAAAAAAAAATAGTAAGATAGTGGTATTTCAAGATCGCCGAAGTTCCCACTTATGCCTCTAAGTTCTTTCACAATTAGAGTCAAGCTCAGCAGGGTATAAAAAAACAATGATTTTTGTCTCACATATAATATAGGCTTATTAATGACAATTTTTTTGTTGTCGTTGTTTTTTTTGCTTATTTTGTTTATTTGCTTATTTAATATTCAATATACATTATTTCATTATTTATATATTCATATATTTATTTATTTATTTATTTATTTATTTATTAGCTTTTTTTTCACTCTCCAAAAATAATAAAATTAATATTAAATTATATTATTGAATTTGATAAAAAAAAATTCACGTTTAAAATTTTTTAATTATTTTTCGTTGAAATTATTATTAATATCAAAATAGAGGTAAGTGAATATAAATTATTTAAAGAAACTTTTTGGGAATAAATTTTTAGGGAAATGTTTTGAGTATTTAAAATAGTCCTTAGCATTCTATAAATATTAAAAATAATATAATAAAATTGTTAATTATAAATTTTTACTATTCTTAAAAATATAATAATAAAATAAATATATAATTAATTAAAAAAAAGCTATATTTACTGCCTTGAAACATTTATCATGTTTCATTTCGGTTATAATATTATTCCAATATTTATCTTTACATAAAGTTTCTGAATCTCCAAAAATAATTAAAGAATAACGAGCACGAGTAATAGCAACGTTTAGTCTTCTTTTATCTGACAAGAAACCTACACTTTTAGTACCTGAACGAACACAAGATAAAAGGACAATGTCACTTTCTTGACCTTGAAAACTATCTATAGTATTTACATTAATAAAATCCAAGATATTTATTTTCTTTAATAATTCTTTATTTTCATCTGATATAACTACTTTTTCTCCTAAAAAGTCAAATTCATTAGTATGATCAAGTTTTAATTGATCAAGCATTTCTTTGTAATATTGTCTTAATCTATTTCTAATAAGTAAAACTTGAGCACGATATGGAGAAATAATTGAAATTTTGTAACTATAAATAAGTTTTGGAGTCATTAGAAGTAGTTGAGTAATGAAATTTAAAATTTGATTAGATTCTGTTACATTATTTAAAGAGTTATTACTTTTATTAGTGACACCCTTTATATCATAAAACATTAATGGCCCAAAATTTGAATTGTTACACCATGGCTTATTCCAATTAGAAGATTTAACATTTTCACCATTAATAATTTCATTAGAATAGAAACATCGGGAAGAAAGTTTACTAATATTTGGATGCATACGGTATTGAATATTTAAAAGATGAACAGAATTAGGAGAGTTTTCTTGTAGTCGTTGAAATAAGCTTTTTCCATAAAAGTTATCTGCAGCCTCGGAATTTAAAATAGTTGGTGGAAGTTGATTGGGATCACCAATTAAGATAGCTTTAGGTATATTATGACAGAATGGAATTAAAGTTGTTAATTCGGAAGCTTGACTAGCTTCATCAATTACTAAAAGAGTAAATTTGTTCTTAATATTTTTAAAATATTCACTATTACTACTACTTAAAGTTGTAATTATAACATCTGCCTCTTCAAAAATACTCATTCTATATTCTTTAGCAGTTGCTATAATATGGTCTTTGTAATCCTCAAAAGCATTATCATCAATCAATAATAAATAATCAATAAACATCTGAATAAGCTGGTCTAATTCATTTTCAAGAAGACAAACTCTTTGATATAATTTATTAATGATTTTTTTCTTATTTTTTGCTTTTGATGAAATTACAATATTCAAGCCTTTTCTATTACTTAATAGTTCTTTAATTTTATTTTGAATGCTATTAATATGGAAATCTAATTCTTCAATTATTGTATCTGACATGGAAATTGATTTTGCAAAATCAATTACCTCATTACGTATTATATTGTATAGCTTTCTCAATGCAACTTTATCTACTGAAACATGACTAATGGTATTATCAGCATTATCATCAACTATAAATCGAACCGTCATAATATTTGTATTAATATTTTCTAATTTTACAAAAAATAAATAAAATAATTTAAAATAAAAATTATATTACATTATTGTATTTACAAAAATATAATAATATAATTATATTAATAAAATTATAGAATAAACTAGTTAATTTATTTAATATAAATATACCTTTTTTCAATCTGCGAGTAATTTCATTACATGCAGCATTACTTGGAGCACAAATCAAAATTTTTGATTTTTTTCTTTTAATTTTAGCTAACCGAAGTTCTTGATAAGTAAATGCTAAAATCATTTTAGTTTTGCCAGTACCAGGAGGTCCTTGAATTAAAGAAAGATGTTCTTCATTATTTACTGCAGCAAGAATAGTAGCTTGGGTTGTATTTAAACCATATTGTTGGATTACTTCACTAACTATTTTGTTAAATTTTATCTTTTCATCAGAATTATATAATAAGTTCTCAAGTTCATTATCTATTTCTTGATTTTCTGAAGAAATAATATTTTTATATAAAATTTTTTTATCTTGCAACGGAAAAGGAAAAATACCCTTTTGGATATTATTAATAACACGAATAACAGTATTATCAATATTTTGACTTCCGTCAGGCATTAATAAATTAACAAGAATATTTCTTTCATCACGAAAAAGAATATTATTCTTATATATTTTTAATATTAGCGAAGTCTTTTGATCATCTAAATTGTAATCACACATAATTTTACTTAGAATATCTTTAGATTTATCTTTGGAAAGTGTATTTTCATTTCTACATTTTCCTGTTGTTATTTCCTTTCGAATTTTTAAATTTGGCATTGTAACCAATAAATCCATTGTTTTAAATTCTTTTTTTATTGTTCCAAATGTCATTACATGATAACATATCCAACAACTATCATTGTCTCTTTTTTTTCTATACATGTTTTTAAATTCAGTTATTTCTTTTTTAGTCATACGTTTAGTACAAACTACTGGTGAATATTTACATAAATTTGTTCTTTTAGAAATGGTAACTAGGTTTTTATCGAACTCTTTTTGAATATTAGACATTACTATAGTTTTATAATGTATTTTTTTTAATGATTTATCCATTTTTGCAAGGAATATAAAATCATGTTTTTTAATATCCCCAGAAGTTCTTCTCTCTATATCAGTATCTTCTATTGATTTTTTAGAAAATTTCATACCCTGATAACCATATATGAAGTAATTTGGCATTAATATTGTAAAGTAACAATCAAACAACTTATTATCATTAACAGAAGTGGATATATCTTCCATAACTGTAAAGTCTTCTATCCTAACATCTACAGCATTTTCTTCGAAATTAATTTCCCTTTTATTTAATCTAGTGTTAAAATCTTTAAATGGTTCCCAAGCTTCTAAATAAAAAAATATTTCAAATTTCTAGTAATTTTTGTATGTTTTTAGTATTTTGTAGTTGAAATATAATGATATTCTACTAAAATAAAGAATTTATTAATATAATACCAATCTATAGTCCTCGACAGAAATATATTCATTTAATAATGGTTTTATTTTATCTTTAGGAAAATCAATAGGATACTTACTATTTGTTAAATTCCATTTTGAAATTATATCTATAAGTTCCTTATGATTATTAATTATAAAATTATGTATTGTAGACATTTGAAATTTTTATTAACATACCAAATGAATAAAAATAATAAAAAAAAAAAAAATAGAGAATCGTTGTTCCTTATAAATAAAAAATGGTTTCATAAAAAATATTTATAAACCAATAAATTTTAAGTCATTCTATCATTCTATTCTATTAAATAATAATTTAATAATATAGTATGACCAACTATACAAATTGTACTAATCCTATATATAGTAAAATCAATTTTTGGACATAAAAATTGGACATTAATTTTATATATTTTTAATTAATTTTAAGATTGTTGAAATTTAAAACATAAAATATAAGTAAAAATAATAATAATAATAATAATGATAATAATAATAATATAATATATATTTTATTTTATTCTTTTTTACCTTTATATCAATTTTATAATTTATTATAAAAAAATTTTATTGTTTATAAAAATAATTAGGGGCGTTCCGGATTTGAACCGAAGACCTATTGATCTGCAGTCAATTGCTCTACCGCTGAGCTAACACCCCAATTACTAATTTTTGTGTGTAATAATTATTATATATTTAATAATAATTATTATCTACAATATAATAATACAAATCGTAATATGTATTATTAAATTGAGAAGTTTCTTAATAGTAAATAAAAATGAATACTTATCTTAAAGAGTTTATTATAAGTGAATTATAATAACAAACACAAAATATTAAGACTATCTTTAATGTAAATATTTTTTATGAATATAGTTTTTGAAAGGGTTATTTATTATAATTGTCTTAAAATAATAACTCTGGATTCTTTAGTGGAATTCCAGAGTCCTTATATTTATAATTTTTTGATAATTTAAAGTTTAATAAAGAATTTCTAATCTTAACAAATAATCTTTTTAGGAAAAGACTAGAAGAAAAACCTAAAAAGATATTCGATTGATAACTAATATATCAATCATCGTAATATTAAGTAAAACCGATTAAAATTCGGAAAAACCTTAATATCCGATTGTCCTAATATGTATTTATATTTTCTAATTGTTTCTATAAGTTATTTCAAGATACGATACATAAATATAAAATACAAACGTAAAATAAAATATATAATGTTTCTTATAAAATGTAATACAAAAATTATTAATTAAAAAATAAATGAATGTTTACTATTATTTTAAATATATTACTAAATTAAATAAATAAATAATTAATATAGTAATTAAATAAATTTTAAATTAAGTAAATGAATAATTAATATCAATATAGATAAATGTTTATAGTAATTTAAATGAATGTATGCTAATAGTTTAAATAAATAATTAATTTAATAATTAAAAAATAATTAAATAAGAATTAATTTATACAAAAAATAATTATTAATTCTTACATTGCTCCCTTTTAAAAAAAACATTGTTATTCCAGTTCTGGATTTCTCTTTGTGTAAGGTTCCAATTGTGAGATATGAAATACCGGATGAATATGTAGGTTTTCAGGTAATTCAAGCCGGTAATTCATTCTATTTCTCTCCTCGACGATTTTAAAAGGACCAAGATATTGAGATGAAAGTTTTTTAGCGGGTTCGTTGGTAAAGTAGTATCTTTTCAACCATACTGTAAAGAACTAATGTTCAATAAATAAAAACACAAATATATAAAAAGGAAAATAATAAAAGCAAATAAAAATTTTATTATTGAACACTTAACAAAATTATAACAGGTTAGTGTTTAATAATTTTATTTTTATTATAAAATTTCTTTGTTAATAAAAACTCGAATTCAAAATAATTTTTTGAGAAATTTCACTCGTATTTATATAAATGTTTTTAAAAGTAAATTTATAAAAATTTTACAACTTAATTTTTTAAGCCAATCAGAAATTATCTTCTTTGGTAAAATTTCGTTATAAAATATTTTAATAATTAAAAAAAAGATATTAATGAGGTTTCGAACTCGAGTAGTTCAAACCAAGGTCTTAGTTACTAACCACTAAGACAGGTTACTAATTTCTATGATTCGTTACATGGTCCTCCTCCAGGATTCGGATACCAGACGAATCAACTAAATTTATTTGTTACTTTATTATAAAAGAAATAATTGAAACGAGTGAATACATTTTGAAAAAATTTTTTTTTTTTTTTTTTTTTTTTTTTTTTTTTTAAATTACATGAATATTAAATTATAAATATATTTTTTCATTTTCTATTTTCTATTTTCTATTCTCTTTTTCTCTTATCAATTACTAATTTTTTTTTAAATTAATAACTATTACTAATGTGAATTATTAAAGTTTTTAATTAGTTCATCGCAGTTTAAATTACTTTCAGGTTCCCAAGATGCTTCTGAAAGCGGATAACCTTTCCATTTTATTAGATATTGAATCTTCCCATAATGCTTTCTTTTATCAAGTATTTCTTCTACTTCGTATTCTTCTTCTTCATTTACTATTATAGGTGGAGGTGGATCTTTGATTCTTCCAAAACTATCTTCATAATACGGTTCTAGGTTTGAAACATGAACAATTGGGTAAATCTTCAGCGATTTTGGTAATTCTAATTTATAAGTGAGATTAGAGATTTTACTAATTATCCTAAACGGGCCAAGTTTCCTAGGATTAAATTTTTTATTTCCTTTATGAATTATCAAGGAGCTATCCAACCATACTTTGTCACCAGTCTTGAATGTCGGAGGTTCTTGTCTATACTTGTCGGCATATTTCTTTTGAACTTGGATGGCCTTCTTTAAGTTTTCTTTTAGTTTCTCCATTAGGTCTTCAAAGTCTCTTGTAAACTCTTCAGCTCTTGGAACATTCGTTTGGTCAGGAATTACCGGAGAGTATTTTGGGTGATAACCATAATTTAGGAAGAATGGTGAGAATTTTGTTGAGTCTTGAACAGCATTATTGTAACTGAATTCTGCCAATGGAAGAAAGTTGATCCAGTTTGTTCCTTTATAATTAGAAAAGCATCTTAAATATTGTTCAACAACGGAGTTTACCCTCTCCGTTTGGCCATTGGATTGATGATGATATGGTGAAGAATATTTAACATTGACGTCCAAAGATTGACAAATAGATTTCCAAAATTTCGAAGTGAATTGCGCGCCTCTATCGGAAATAATTTCAGAGGGGAGACCGTGAATTTTGAAAATATAATTCAAAAAAGCAAAAGCAGTATCAGAAGCAGAAGGAATACCTTTAAAGGGAATGAGGTGGCACATTTTAGTAAGGCGGTCAACTACAACAAGAATAGTGTTAAATCCATCCGAAGGAGGGAGGTCAGTAATGAAATCCATAGAAATAGAAGCCCAAGGATGGTCACTAATCTCAAGGGGTTGAAGTAAACCATATGGTTTATGACGAGAAGGCTTGGAGCGGCAACAAATCTCGCAAGATCGGATATAATTCTTAACATCAATAGAAATGGATGGCCACCAAAAGTCACGAGAGATCAAAGAAATAGTTTTGCGGATACCAAAATGACCGGCAGAGGGGGAATCATGACAGAGTTTCAAAACGGAGGGACGGCATTTTAAAGGGACATAGATTCTACTATCAAAAAGAAGAAAACTATTACTAAGGGAGAATTTATTACTTTGTGGATGTGGAGCTGGGAGATTCTTATTTTCAAGAAAATTGCAAATGTCAATGTAAAAAGAGTCGTTCACATATTCAGATAATATTTCATCATTAAGAGAAGAAATGGAACAAATCAAAGCGCAGAAATTCTCAGGGCGTAAAACCGAAAAAGGAGCATCAGAAGGAAGAGAGGAATCCATATAATCAGGTCTTCGTGAAAGCGCATCAGGTTTACCATTAGATGAACCAGAGCGG